>JAZGTJ010001240.1:0-61754 GCA_036877575.1 Botia almorhae | reverse complement strand
CATAAAACAGAAACGTGATATTTATTGCAAGTAAATAAATACAATATGAAGATACTTTTAGTATTAAACAAATTTAACAGATGCTAAAGTAGATAGAGCAGAGATCTCCAATGAGGTCCATAGGC
This sequence comes from Botia almorhae, assembly GCA_036877575.1. Taxonomy (NCBI): domain Eukaryota; kingdom Metazoa; phylum Chordata; class Actinopteri; order Cypriniformes; family Botiidae; genus Botia; species Botia almorhae. Next base: position 61,629 of record JAZGTJ010001240.1, on the reverse strand, counting down.
CTGCAGAGTTCAGCTCCAGCCTTAATGAATCACACCTGAAGCAGCTAATCAAGGTCTGTGGGACTGCTGGAAATATCCAGACAGGTGTGTTGGAGTAGACTCCAGGAACATGGATTCCAGACCCTGGAGGCTACATAGATGGACTGTAGTTCCCCTCTGCTTGTTCCATAGCAGATGCTGTGAGTATAAAGTCTGCTGTGCTTTTGTTGCTAGTAGAAAGAGGAAAAGTAATCTGCCCAATAATGAAATAAAATTGAGGAGCTAATACAGGTCAAGTTTTTTAAATGACAGAACAGGTTCCTAATATAAACCCACTGAATTCACAGTTTATTAAAATAACTGGAGACCTTTGATAGTAATTTAATGGATAACATGAGATGCAGCTTAGATCACCAACTGCCAGAGCTAGAAGCAATACTGCTTCCTTAAAATCAGTACAGTGGATTTAACACGTGCGTGTGTGTTTAAAAATACCGCAGGCTTTAAGTTCGGTTCAAAGTAGGAGGGCAGATGGAGGGTGCAAAGTGCAATGTGTTCCTCTTGGCACAGTCTGGCTTTTTCCTCCCCCTCTTTAGGGTGGGGTTCATTTCCTCTCTTTCTCTCTCGCTCTCTCGCTCTCTCACACACACAACGAGCAGACAGCAGAATCCCATTATACACACACACTGTATACAGAGGAATGTAAATTGAGTTAAACTCATCTAACCCAATACAGGGCAGAATCTTAGTCTCTTAGCATATTTTTATGGTCTTTCTACAGCAGGCCCAAAAACTACTTAAACACCCTGGTGACACTTATGAATGAAGATCTTCATGGTTCCTAGTGGCCAGAAGATAGAAGTTGCTCAATTAGCTGTATCAGGACCAGCTCTAATGCAATTAAAAATCATTATATGAAGAAGTACACAAACTCTGATCAGTTGTCACAAACTAGCACATTGCTGTATTTACAGTGCCAGACTCGCACTATACTGCCTATTATGTAAAGAAGTATATGAACTCGAGGGCATTACTGATAAACGTTTGTAGTGGGGCAGTGATACATGAACTACATGACCTGATTACATTTGTTTGGTTTAGTCATATGAAGTGTTTTTCTTGTAAATGATCACTAGATGGCAGTACAGTAACAGGCTTCGAGTTTTTCCTGTGATTTACAGAAGCAGATAATATTGTAATGCTGCTTTCTACCAGGAGAGGGCATTGAGTGAGTAATCAGTAATTCGGCATTAAGTGAGATTAAAGTTGTACCGCGGGGAAAGTAATTTGCGGTAAATGATCTTATAAGCGAACGGCCACTTATAACATTGTGAATGAGGTATTAACTGTTGTCTTTTCTTTTCAATAAAGAAAAAAATAGTTGCAGAAGCAAGTGTTCTAAAATAGTGTGCAGTCATCATTGTGCATCAGTCAGTAATCATTTTCAGCACTCTTGGTTAATACTCAGGATTAGATCTCCTTAATCTCTCAACTGTTTCTCTTCAACATAAATGGGATTAAATAAAGAACAAAAAAGATGCTTTTCTCAAGATTGCAGCAATCTTATGTGTCTCATCTAGAGATCCAATGACCAGAATGGTCATTAAACTGGGAATACCTTGTAATGGACTTAAATGGAGTTTTAAAAAAAATTAAATTTCCCTATAGCGTTTAATCTGTTTGGTGAGGTTATTAGTTATGCTTGAAGGTTTCTGTTTTTCATAAAAGTGAGAAACTTTGTGTGAGAAACAAAGTAAATAATGACATCATCGTTTTATCTTTGCATCTTTGATTTCATTTGCATCAAAACTTGTCCATCCTGACTAAACGTGTCTATCCTGACTAAACGTGTCTATCCTGACTATATTTATTATTCATTATGATCATGAGAACAGAGTGTGACTAATATATGTGTTTGTTTTGTCAGTGAGTGATGCTGAGCAGGAGGCTGAAATCTGCAGATTCAGGTTGCGTCTCTGCAGGGTCTCGCATGCTTTGGGGTCTAGACACTTATCAGAGGAATCAGTGATGGACCTTTGCATTAGGAGAGAAAGTAAGATATCAAGCCTTAAGGAAGACAGGTAAGTCTTCACATTCTAAAATGTCAATAGACAATGTATATTAAAAGTTACTTAAAGGGACAGTTCACACAAAACCTAATTTTGGCATTGTTTACACACCCTTATAACAGATTGTTCTAAACCCGACGCGAGCTCAAAACCATAAAACAGAACACACCATCACTATTTCCTGCTATAAGAACAGTTTCCTGATGCTTTATGGCATCTGACAGCCTCATACTTATTCACTGCAGAGTATTACTCAAAAACTCACTATGCAGTGGGTTTGGAATGATGTAAGGGGAAATGAACAGAATTGTCATTTTAGCGTGAACTGTTCCTTTAATTTCTTCAGTCATTCAGAGTCTGTTTGCTTTATTTTGCCATTAGCAAATATTAAGTGTTTGTCTCCAGTGCATGATGTACTACTATATGATTGGGAGTTTGCCGCAAACTGTTCTCAAGAGATAAACAAGATTAATACAGTATTAATTTAAATCTTTCAAAATGATCTTTTATTGTAAAATACTCCTCTTGGTCAAATGATTAAACTCATGTGATAGCAAACACTGCCAGTACTCTTGTGATGTTAGTCATTAGCCCCCTCATGTGGATTGTAAATTACTCCCCAGTCAAATGAATCTGCCTAAGAGGAAGTCTTTAGTATTGCCTGATTAAACTGGCTATTACCAGTTTCCCTTACAAAAAAGCCTTAATATTTTGAAATTGTGTTGGAACAAGCATTTTGCAGTAACATTTTAAAGTTGTGTAATGTTTAAATGAAGTAACTAATGGCAAAACATTTAACTGTGTATGATCATTTAACAAGTTCATATTGTATGCTGTGTAAAGTACAAGATTACAAGCTAATGATCTGTGTGTTTATTAATCATTTTTTTATCAATATAGTCAGAACAATTTCAAAGACTGTTTAACAAAGTGCAATTTCTTACTGTTAATTTCTTGTAGGTTGCAATTAATGTCATGTGGACATAGAATACACTTCACTTAACACACAACAGATGAATCATATTATTAAAACATAAAAAAATCAACATTAAATCAAATATTTCCTCAACCACTGGTTCATGTTTCTACCACAGGCTACGAACAAGACGCCTGTCATTCAGAAATATGTCAGATTAAAATAATGAGTAAAACCACAAACCCTGAATAATCTAAAACCCTCATCAATGCCCCTGACAAACATCACAGCCTCATTTGTAATGGAATGTAAATCTATGCATTATTAAATGAACATGTTAGAACCCCAAAATAATCACACATGCTTGCATTAGAGCATATGGCTCTTTTCTATAAAAGTAATAACAGAACATATCTCCAGTCATGGACAAGCATTCACAGTTATTTTTTATATAAATATACAGTACTAATCGGTAAACACGTATATCTCATATGGATGGACAGTCTGGTGGACACAAACAGGCAAACTAAAAAATTTAAGATACTAGTTACAAATGTCACTGTATCCCAGTTGTTTGATGGATTGTTAGTTTAGCTGGATTGAGCAAAATTCTGAATATGTAAGAATTGTCTTCAGTGAATGAGATTTAATTTGAATTGAACTGATGGTTGCACACTCAGGCTGAAATGATCTCGTATAGATAATCTACATTTCTATAGAACAAAGAGAAGCTCATTACAAACATTATTAATATTATTGTTACTGTTACGTTCCCTTTTGTTTCATTGTGCTGGCTTATTTCCTCTTTCACTTTGTTTTCCCCATGATGTGTTAATTAATTAGAGACCAGGTGGATGGAATTATCTCATTAGCTCATTGTTTGGTTTAGTTAATTTGTGCTTTGTGTTGCTAAGTTCAGCTTCCTGTCTACTGTGTTTCCTCATCTTCCTACCAAGTGTATGTGACACAGACCATTGTGAGCTCTCTCTACAACCACACAGAACAACTATGTGATAAATGATCACATCCCTGCAGATGTTATATCATAACATTCCTCAGTCCTGACTGTCATGATTGTTTTAGCTTGTTTTGTCAGTCTTGAATTAAATCTGTCATGTAAATGTAGCAGCAAATGAAATTCCTTCAATATTTCTAAAAATTCTAGAAACTGCTCTTTTAAAATATGCACTCTTTCCCAAAACCTACTGCGCTGCCTATAAAGACAGCATCATAATCACACTCCTGGAGCAAAGGCTGTTTCAGAAGGTTGGCAGCAACTGTATCCTGCTTTCTGAGACGCCATATTCTGCCTACATCCTAAGGCACGTTTCCAGCACTTTAACAACAAACACTAATCAATTGAATTGTCTTCTGTGTGCTTTAAATGAGGAATGCTGTTTTATAGTTTAAAATTAGCAGCTCAACAAGTTTCAGAAGAAGCAACATCTGGTTATCTGTAACGTCTGCAAGTTTACAATGACGTATAAATGAATGTTTTTCAGACTGGCCTGCACTCATTCTCATTATGGCAGCAACTTAAGAGTAGATATTTGTGCAGTAGTTCCATTTGAATTGTTTTCATGAGTTAAGTGGTAAACAAAACATTCAAATATTTAAAACGGTGTATAAAACAGGTATGTGTGAGCATGTACAGGTTATTGGAAGAATCAATAATACATCTAAAGGTAAATTCACTTTCCACTAACGCATGATCAAATGCAAAGTGCATTAAATCATCACCATATTCTAACTGATGATTTAATGAGGATATTCAAAGTGCCATTAGCGCCCTTTCAGTGATTTCACCGCTTTGGTCAGATTGGTGTAAAACTCCACCATACTGCTGGGGAAAAATGAATCCACAACCGAGCGAGGGAGCAAACCTCCAAGATCTGTCTGAAAGAAACTGAAGAGCTGCGTTTTTCCAGGATCCCTACGGAAAGATAGATTAGTATAGAGGTGCTGCTTACAATGTATTTGCTGCAATCTGCTGTCCAATATTTCAATTCTATCCACCAAAGACGTTTGTACTGACTGATATACAGTCATACTGTCTTTGTGACAAACGTACCCGGGAACTGGAACACAGAAACAGCCACACGGGTGATTGAAGCCTCTGACGTAGCCGGCTTGTGGGGGACAGCTGGGGTGACATACATTGGTGGCTATCAAAGAATGAAAAAGCCATTCAGATCTGAGCTCAGACTTCCTTTGTGTACATGATGATCTCATCCATACTAATCCAATAAGTTCAACATGAGTACAGCTTCAGATGCTAATGATATCAACCACCCAATGATGTGTCTTGACCAGTGCGTATTTAAAAACATTTCACAGAAAGTTGGAGACAAACTGACTTTTTTTTAACCCTTTATGGGACGTCGTGTGGTCAAGAATGAACCCTGCATACCATTTGATGACACTGTGCCGTCCTCATAGTGCTTGACAGAAACGACATCAACAAAGTCTCGAGGAGATATGATGCCCATAGCAGCTGAAGGGGTGACGGTTCTGCAGATCATCACATCCTACAAAATGAAAAAGAGGAAACATGAAGCATGTAGATCTTGTGTATTAAATCATGTGTTATGTATTACTACATCATACTGCAAGAGTAACATTACAACACAAACTGTACAGAACTATTAATAAGAGTCAACAATGAGTCTTCTATAAGAACAGTGAAATGAAACCGGGTTAGAGGGAAACAGTGTCGTCATGACAATAAACTCAGAATGGCTTTTTTTACCTCGGCCACCTGCTCGACTAGCTCAAACTTCTTTAGATTCGAGTCCCAGTTCACACGCAGTCCGTTGATCTCAGGTTTTAGGCAGTCCCACACTTTCTCTGGACTGCCATTGACAAGCCCCTCCCCCTTATACCTGTGAGACCCAGAGGAACACATGCATGACGGCCATAGGTTAATGTCCTCGTTTATACTATCTTCAGTGTGTAAATACTTTAAACATATGAGCCAATCCTCAAATAAAGTACAATGTGCATATATAATGTAATCTATATGTAGCATAAATTTAATATAATGTATATTGTACATAACGTAAATGTATAAATAACCTAGCATAACGTATGTATGATACTACACGAGTATGACTGTGCATGTTACTTGTATTTACCTTAATCACACAGATCAAATGAATTATGTGAGTACAATATCAATCATTTATTATGCAACTGTATCACTATCATTTTTCACTATCATTTCGTATTATTGAAATAGTCACAAGACACAAAAACAGCAAAAAGCCTAAATAAGCTTTTACTCTCTTTGAGTAACATATAGTGTATTTCCTTTTAATAATGTTGAAAAATCGAAGATATCAAGAACATACATCTATAAACCTGTACTTACACACATCCTGCGAACTCACTGGAAGGTCTCCAATACACTACAACATCATTCTGAAAAGCAGATAAATCAATTAAAAACACAAGTAAAACCTATTTGTGAAAACTGATCTAAGTTCTGTGTAACTTTAACAATTGCAATAATGACAGTTCAGTTTAATACTTACAGTTTTCTTACATATTTTCCATCCGGATTCGTCTTTTCTGTAGCTCAGAAGACGATCTTCGACTGATCTGGCCGTCTTTATATAATCCATGGCGGTGAAATGAACAGTTGTATTTTTGTTTGACCCCTAACACCGCATGTATTAAACCTTTATACTGCGTGGCACTTGCTGCAATCTCCTTTAAAGAATGAAATTAAACTGATCGTCCGTCAAATCTCTGACGATCTTTGTGCGAATACGCTAAATTCACGTAAACTATCAGTACAACTAACCAGCTTGCAGTGGATGGCCTGGATCCAGTTTATTGATTAGTTAAAATGATGACCGCATGCACTGCCATCGTGACCTACCGGCTACGATGCATAATAATCGATACAGTAATAATGTACAAAACGCGTCTGTTATCTACGAGCGAGAAACGACAAAACAAAAGATAGATAACACCTTGTATAAAGCTACAAAAAAAGAATAAAAACACATAAAAGCCACTTCCCTTCTATGTAGCGTGTCATAAGAAGGGTTGCATTCTGGGAAAATTAGTTTTCTTAGAAATTCCTCTTGCTCAACGACCTATCATATTACACCTTATATTGGATAAAACTCAACGTTTTAAAAGATGGCGATCATATTTTTTAATGGCTGTACTGTAATTAAGTGAACACGGGGTGGCGTTTAAATAATTGCATCTATGTGCTATGCTAGTTTTTGTTTTTTGCTAGGGTCTACATATTTTCGTTGCTATATTGGATTTAATAAATTACATGCAAAGTACACTTGTACTTCTGTGTGCGTTACATGGCTAAACCACAACTTCTTTATGATAAAACCTAAAATATATTTATGTATTTAAGGCAATGTTCCATAAGCTATTGTGCTGCTTTGCTGTGTACAGAGCTTATTAGAACATATACAAACAAAACAATGAACTCTCACATTTTATTTCTTCAATAAAATATTAAATGCAAAGACATATCAAAGCTTTCCCCACATTTACATGTTTTCATTATGTGTAATATTGGTCTATATGCACTCTGTCGTAGAGTTTATGATCACGTCCACTCTTAATGCATTATAATGCTTACTGAACAACATTTGAAAAACTCAATACACATTTTCACCCAACGCAAGAATCTTTATTGTACTGAACATCTGCAGTACATCTAAGTACATATAACTAGAGCACGTCTATACTCAGTGCTGTCAGGTTTTCTTCAGCTGTGTGAGTGTATGGCCATTTCAAAAAATGCTTTTTGCTGAGATCATGCCGAGACATGCCACTCGTAATAATCTGCAGTAAGATGAGTAACAAGTTCCAGTTTGGATTCTTTGGAAGTACAAGGACACCAAAAAATAATGGTGTGTTTCTCAACAAAAATAGTATCTGAACCATTTAAGCCAATGGAATTTCCGTCATGTCTTAAGTTGCCATTTGTTGGGCATAATGCATAACATACATGAAAATATTGCAAAGTGTTCAATGACGAGTCTATTTTAACCTGTATACTGATCTTAACTGTGGATCTGACTAAATAACCCTGCAGTGCATCTCAAAGCTGCTCCATTATGAATTGCAACCCTTGGCTCATCCTCACTATAAACATTCTGGGCATCAGATTCAGTTAAACACAAGTGACGATAGTAATTACTGTTAAAAGACTCCAAGAAGAGTTTTCATTCTCAGGTTCTCCAGAAATCTGACAAACTGAAGCAGAAACCTTTCCAAAAAAATGGGCAAGTAAATCACCTCACTTTCAAGAATTTAATTTTATTTTTTATTAAAGATAACATCTTGGGAGTGAAAAAGAAACTAAACATATATTTAGTACAGCAGAGTTGAACTTTGAATAGTGGGTGGCTTTGGCAGGAATCTCCACCACTGAAATGTTTCTTTATATAAATATACAGCAGGAGGTATTTCTACATTTTAGTGCTGTCTGTTCTTGCATTAAACTTATTAATTCACTACTGTAGAACCACTGCTGGCCTTCTCAAAAATGTTTCCAACTGATGTCTAGCTTTTATGATAAGTATGTTGCTTTGTATAAAAGCATCTTCTTAACACAGTAAATGAGTGTGGTAATTATTTTTGCCGGATTTCCTGTGTAATAGATTTGTAAATTTATTCGCTGTTTGTGTTCTAGACGAATGCTTTTAGAACCTGTACCTCAGGAATTCTGTGCGCTTTCATGATTTTGTCCCAGAAGTTCCAGTGTCGATGACATTCCGACTAATAATAAACTAAAAAGTCAATCAGATGAATTAAATGGCTGCTGTAAGCTAGTATACATACCAATAAATGTACCTGAAAAGAACCCTTATTAAAGACCTCAGCTCTGAGCATGCTGGATTTCTTCAATGGAGACAGTAAGTTAGCATGCGAGGAACACCCACCAGTGTATTAAGGTTATAACTTTGCAATACATTGATTATTAAACAAATGCACATAATTTATTAACTTATGCAAACAAATAGACTTCAATGTTCTTTATTTCAGTCTTTTTATAAAAATAAAACTGTGCTAAAGCCTTAATCTTACACGCAAAAAGTTCCCTACAGTAACCCTTTCAAAATCAGTTCGATCATTTTTGCATCTGATTAAACTTTCAAAAATTCGTTCTGTTTTTGTTAACGAATAAAGCTGACTGTGGCTTAATCTTAACAAAATAAATACAACTGCAGTGTGACTTTACACTGATTAATCAAAGCTCCTCCCCTCGTTTCCAAAACATGATTTAATTACATTTCAATAGACTACACATCACTAGCAAACGGATGATTTGAATGGGTTTTATGAAACACCCTCCACCAGCACCAAATTCTTCTTGTAACACTCCAGACTGCACAGTGGAGTTCCAGTCTTGGAGCAAGAATATTTCTTCAGATTGGAGCATCCAGACACTCCACAGTTCGCCGGTGCAGGAGGAGGTGTTTGGGGTGGTGCAGGGGTTGGAGGAGGTATCCCAGCAGGGTAAGAAAGTACTGCACCCTTGGCAGAACTACTATAGCGCACCATGGGCAACTGAGCCTGTTTTGACTTGCGTTCCTTCATGCTCTTGATCTTGGCTTTGCTGGTCTTGGTGAGCCTCTCAATAGTCTGGTTCTTGTTCTCCTCAGCTTTCTTAGCTGCCTGAAGACGTCGTTTGCGAGCACGCTCTTCACGTTTCTGCATCATCTCCGCCGTTAGCTCCTTCTCCTTGTATCCCATGGGGAGCTCAAGTAAAGGCTGGCTTTGTTGCTTATGTAGGAGCGCTTTCTGTTTGAAGAAAACACTGAATATAATTCTGAAACATTGTGTACAGTGATAATGACACGGGCAGGGTAAAGGGCCGTACAGCGTAAGGGCCGTACAGCGTAAGGGCCGTACAGCGTAAGGGCCGTACAGCGTAAGGGCCGTACAGCGTAAGGGCCGTACAGCGTAAGGGCCGTACAAATGGGTTGCATTTTTGCACTTCATCATTCTCATGGCTTGTGAACATGAAGAGCTGACTACTGTTCTGGGTTCATTAAAATGACAAGATTACAATTTGAAAAGTAAATCTGCCTGCAGTTAAAATGCACCAGTTAAAAGTCCCACTCCACAAAGCTGCATAATAAACATCTCAGTGATTCATGTATTTTATCATGTTGTCATACTCATTTTAAACCCACCTGTCTGGCTGTAAGCAGAGACTCATCGATATCTTTCTTCAGCTCTCCATTATCATCCAGCTCTCCCTTTTCCAGAGCATCCAGCCACCTCTCCTCCTCATCCATGGGGCCTCCCAGGAGTGAGTCTGTGTCCATGTCAGGCAAAGATGGGTCCAGGTTACTGTCTTCATCTGGGTATTACAAACAAAACAAACAATCACGCACATTTAAAATAAATGGTCATGTTTCAAAAAACATTTATCTTAAGACTGGTCTGTGTTTGTGTGTCAGAAGGAAATATAAATCCTAGCTCTCCATGTCTAATGAATTATATGAATCAGGGGGCACGTGGGCGGGGGGCTCGGTAGCATGCTTGGTACATGTATCGGTCATGTCAACCCGGACAAACTTTCACACCGACACCCATTAGCTCCGCCCAACAGGAAATCGCCATTTTGGATTTTATTACAAGCGCATGTTGGGAAACAGGAGTCAGAATGATGTGGCTATTGTGAGTCACAGTCATGGATCACAGTTTGATCCATCAGTATCAAAATAAAGCATTAAACTGTTAGCAAATGTAGTACCATTAAGATATTGTAGTTGTCAAGATCTTTTAGGAGATTTTAGGCGTCACATTTTTTGTGGTCACTGCATGTTCTTGAATTCTCTCAAACAACAGAAGTGCTACTGAACATCCATAAATGGCTGATGGTTACAGTAGTGGACTAACATCATTCATCTCAAAGCTTAGGTTCTATATATGTCAACTCTTCACCAGAATTGTCCAGTCACTAACCCAGCCAGGCTCTGTATTGCTCAATAGGAACACCCTCTGATGGCACGTCATCATCAGAGTCTTCATCATCCTCGTCATCATCACTGTCTACATTCAGTGGTGACACCACACGCAGAGAATCCGGGATCACTGTGAATGTGGGCACGCTAAAAAGAAATCAAACATTTGGATAAAGTTTGAAAGACTTTTGGTAACTCAGAGCTTGACAGAAATAGACAGAATGACATGAAGGTCAGTACAGCAAATGATGACAGTTTTTATTTTAGGTGAACTATTTATTTAATACAATAAACAAATATGAAATGGTAATGTGCCATCTTATTTCATTGACTGCCTGTTACACTCACTGTTCTTACACTGTTTATGGCTTCAGCAATTATGGCCTATGAACCGTTTATGTCTTTATATGAATATTACAAAGATATTACAAAAAAAACTTCTGTTTACTGCAAGTGACTAAAATGCCACCGTCTCATTTACCGAGAAGAAACAACAAATAATTTACTGCTGAACAATCACAGTATACATGTTTTCAAGTGAAGTACTGACCTCTTGGTGCCCAGAGTTTGTCCTCCGAGCTTGATTTTGAGTTTGAGTTGAGGAGGTTTGGGCACAATGCCAGAGTCAGATTCCAGCGCCTCAGAGGAGAAACTATGTCCATCATCTCGATGATGTTTCTTCTTGTGTTTCTTGTGCTTTTTGTGTTTCTTCTTGTGGATATTAAACTCATCCCCATTTCCTGAAAAAAAAAAACAGTTTTGTTCCATCCAGGTCTTATATTTGATTAAAACAAGAAATAAATACAGCTGCAAGCAGCAGTTACAGGATCAAGCCCCTCAACACAAAGGGAAATATTTGTGAACTTTTCTGATAAATAGATTTATTAAAGTAGTTCAAGAAAATGTAGGCAAAACCCATTAAAAACCCATAAAATGATTTGCAACTTTGTCAATAGGTGGTGTGGTCACCAAATTTCTAAAATTAGTGGCCATCACACCCACAGTTTCAAGTCAATACGTAAAATTTTTGCAAAGATACAGCCTGATTTTCATTTTATATGCTCACCGTCAAATTTGATGATACAAAACACATGAATTCCATTACCTTTAGTTTAGGTGTTTGAAAAAGTAGCCTTTCAATATAATTCAAAATGGCCAATAGGATGTAGCGTTGACTGACATATTTGGTATTGAAAGACTCAGATGACAATGTGGCATGTCAATCAAACGTTATAAGCACTTTTATAAATTTGTTTTATATATTACATTTACATTTAGGCATTTGGCAGACGCTTTTATCCAAAGCGACTTACATTTGCATTATACTACACATTGATCACTATACATTGAGTATGTGCAATCCCTGGGATCGAACCCATGACCTTGGCGTTGTTAATGCCATGCTCTAACCACTGAGCTACAGGAAAGCCAATTAACCTGTAGGGGGTGCAGACCCCAAAATTTGCATGTGCTCTCCAAATTATGTAATTATTGCATTCTATGAATACTGCATTTTATGACAACTCATAACAGTCAATGACTGAAACAGGCAGGCATGGAACATTGGCTATCATTTGACTCTGCATGCCTCAAGGAATCTAAAGAGACCACTCTCATGATTTTAGACTAAAGAGACCACTCTCATGATTTTAGACTAAAGAGACCACTCTCATGATTTTAGACTAAAAAGACCACTCTCATGATTTTAGACTAAAGAGGAAGTGTAAAAAGCAGGATTGACTCTGGATTTTCTGACAATTCCAGGCTCTGAATTTATAAATACTCCTAAGGGATTTAAGGAATTTTCACCAAATTTGGCAAGTATTATGCCAAAATGTTAAACTGCAAAGAAATTTTTGATATCTCTGTGTTGCTATGGCGAGGGTATAAATTCATGGCAAAAAATAGAAACTGGAAGTGTCATGTCTTCTGCGTACCCTGTGACATTCAAACCTGAGCTGTATGTTGGGTCCTAGGGACTGATGACAGAGGTGGCTATTCTAGGTCATAGTCATCATAGCGCCACCAACTGACAGAATATGCCACTTAAAACTGCATTTAAAAAGAACCCTAAATTTAAGTCGCTTCATACTTGGCGAGAACTGAAGAGGAGGTATTGAAAATGCTAAATTGTGAACAGATTGTTGATATATTGAATGGTATTGCCATGGCGAAACAATCAATTTATGACAATAAATGTAACAGAAAGGCCATGTACATCAAACTTGCGAACTATGTTTGGTGTTGTGGGCTGATTACAGTCATAGCGCCAGCAGAAAGTGTCATTTACTAAAGACTGTAAAATAGTCATCAATTATTGTCAGAATTACACGCATGTGACAATTATGCATCGTTTTCTGAGCGGCACCTGGCGGCGCTCGGGCCTGTCATCGCTGCTTGCAGCTGTTTTTATCTGTTAATATGCTTGAGATAGCAAAAGACGAAATAGTACATTTGGTGCGCAGTGTACTTCAAATCATTCAGACACAACTGGCAGACCTTGGGATGTTTCAGGTTACATGCATTATGTTTTAATTTCATGAAAGACACGTGGATCAAACTAAATTCAGTATTAGGCCTACTTCCTCTATTAAAACACATTATAAGACTTTAAATACACTTACCAGCGAGGAACCTGGGATGAATCGTGTCTTTCCTTTTCCCCATGGACACGTAAAAAATACCTGACCTTAATTAACAACTATAACACGCACATATCACGTTATTTTGAACTACATGTCTGACTAGCACAAGACAAACGTGCTAATGTATGCGCACAACATCCGAAACGAATGTAGTGCTCCCAATAAACCAAACTCAGTTAACGATCGAAAGCCACAATGCTAAAACAAGCTATCATTTATTAAACGGTAGAAAGTACACATTTCTTGTCAACATTTGTAGCTTAGCATTTTACCACTTTGTTTACTTATTCCGTATGACAAAGGATTGTGGGTAACGTAGTTAAATCATCATTTCATGGAAAAGGCGGGGCCTAGTTGCCCGAACGTCCGATTGGTGAATTTTTAGGAGTCGAAATAATTCTCATATTTTAAAGAGATGTCGTATTGTTGATTCTTAATGTTATGACACAATGTTATATCACAAACAGAATAAATATTTATTTAACTAAAGATGGCACACTGCAATTTCTTTAAAGACATTATTTGTCTGATAAAACATTTCCGATTTACAGGCACTGTCTAAGAGTCGTTTTTCCAAAAGGGAAATGCATAGAATTAATGTACTGTAATACAGCAATACAGTTTACTATGTACGAGACTACAGCACTGTGTGGTGCAACGTTTATTGTATTGACAGATGCATAATTCACACCTAAATAACAGACCAATACACTTTAATGGTTTCTGGGGGGTTAAATAGTAAGATAAACAATGAACAGTGCCCTTTGTTTTAGGAAACTCCTGCTGTTCCCCTTTTCCCTTCACTGATGTCTATGATCAGCTGTTTATGGTTTATGAGCGGTTTAACCACTGGCTGGTCTCCGAATACACAATTCACAATATTGCACAATGTATTGAAACGAAAACTGAAGTAATTTCCAAAGCAGTGTATCGTTACAGTCGCTTTTGCCTAGAGTGTGTATTGTGCACTTGACCATCAGATGTCGTCAGCATGCGTTTGAGTGCTTTGAAGCAGTGAATCATTTTGTGAATCAATTGGATCGATTCATTTCGAGAAGCATCGCTCCAGGTCACGTTTGGGAGATCTGGGGCGTTTGTTGTATGCACAAACTGTTCCACAAGAGTCGTATTAGTAAAACCGGTTCAACTTGTTCAACATCCAATTTCACAGAACAGTTTGTTCATCAAAGAGACATCACTAGTCGGCCGCACACTCGCCGCTCGCAGAAAACTACACAGTCCAGAGAGCTTTGCAGGAGACCGTCCGAAATACACAAGGTCAGTAAACGTGCTCGAGAGATTAGACCTTATTTCCCGTAAATGTGCGTCGGTTAAAATGCTTGAAACGTTTTTCAAACGTCACAAATCATGTATTTAGTGTTTCCAAATCTGTCGTATTATTGTATTATGTTACAATTACGCTCATGGTACAATTACTTTATTTATTTGGTTTAGCTAAGTTTCATTTCCAGAATGTACAGCAATAAAATGACATTTTTACATGTTCGCGTTTGTAATTTCCGAAGCGACTTGCAGTACATTAAAGCTATATTTGATCAGTATGTGTTTTTCCACACAACTATTGAGCTGCTTATCAATCAGTGCTCCACAGCAAACGTGTACTAGTAAAATGTGTAAGCCAAATATTTTGTTGTTCTTAATTTATAAATGTTCTAAGTCTTACCGTAGGTGTGATTGTAAACACTGTTGTATTTGCTACACAATGATTAATTTCTAAATTGTTTTGTCAATCATCCTAGAAACATTTTACATGTTATTAATTTCTATAGTTTGGTACGTTTGCCCGTGTTTCCCGTGTTTCCAGGTAACACACATGTTGATTTTGTTAATTCAACATCCAGACAAGTTTTATTTTATTCATTATGTACATATATGGATAAATGATTATTCAGGAATACTGATATAATTTGGAGCTGAAAGTGTGAATCCAATGTCACTGTCTAACTTGGTTAACATATTGCTGTTTATTTTTAATCATGTCACACTGATTATTAACACTTCTAGTTTTTCTTTACTAAAGTATCCTCTGTGATTCTTAGAGGATGTTATCAGAGAGTAAAAGACATTTCATTCATTTATCTGAGAGGAAACTGGAAAGCTTTCTTGCATTTAACCACACACTGTCTTCCCTGTCATTCGATCAGTAATATGAATTATGCGAGATTTTTGACGGCTGTGAGTGCAGCACGGAAACCCTCACCTATTCGGCTATTGAGTGAGTCTAATATTAAAAGCATTTATTTAGTTTTATTGTTTTAAGTGGTTTTATTATTAAAATAAAACTGCCTGACAAAAATGTGACCTAATAAATAACACAGCACTGTCTCTCTCTATAAACCAGCTGAGCTTCAGCTGAGATCTCCTCCATCTTTGATCTCCCTGGCTGGAGGTGCTCCAAACCCCAACACCTTCCCTTTCCAGTCAGCCACTATTAAGGTGAAGGGTGGAGATGACGTGGTGTTTGATGAGACTGTGATGAAGAGAGCCCTTCAGTACTCTGCCTCCCATGGGTATAAAACACATGCGCTGTCTTTAACCTGTTATTGTGAGATTATAATATAAGACACTGAGGATATTGTATAGAATATAGAGCATGATTTTTTTATAGAATAGATACTTCATCCACAGTACATACACTCTGTAGCTTAACTGGTAGAGAGTGGTGCTAGCAACACCAGGGTCATGGGTTTGATACCCCAGGGAGTGCCCAAACTAATACAACGTAAAGTTCAAATCACACAAGTCACTTTGGGTAATACTGTCTGCTAAATGAATCAATAACAATGTGCCATGATATATCCATATTTTTACTCTGTATCTTGGAGCACCATTGAAATGCCATGTTGCATAAATATTGTCATACACATATGTGATTGTGAAATGGTTGTGATGGTTTACTGTTTAATACTTTCAGTGAACTACAGTGTCACCACCGTACTTTTATAAAATGTTTTGCACCTGCAAGTGAATGATCATATAAATCAGATCCAGATTATCTTAACAATATAAACTTTAAACACACCATAATTAATGATTTTATTGCCTTATGTTAGAGAGATTTGATTCTCCTGATGTAACATGAAGTTAGAAAAATGGTTCACCTAGATGAACCTTCGAGCAAATGAGTGTGTGCCTTTAGAAGAGGGTTATTTAGTTGTTGTAGTCATCACATTAAGCAAAATAAAGATACTGTTTATCTGTGTATGTATAAATTCACATTCTCTGTATGTTCTCATAGTATTCCAGAGCTGGTCTCATGGATGAAGAACCTTCAGATGACTCTCCACAACCCTCCTACAGCCAGTTCCCAGCCAGAGAAAGGACAGATGGAGTTGTGTGTCACCACGGGCAGCCAGGAGGGGATCTGCAAAGTACGTCCAGTGTTTACAGTGTTAATGTCATGCATGATATCTCTCCTGTACAGTGTACCAGTGTTGTAGTGGTGATAACCAAGCTGACCAGAAGTGGTTTATGCATGTTTACTTGAAGCTTTATATGTTACATTTTTAAAAGCAGGTTTACAGAAGTGTAAGCATTTTACACAAAGTACTTTACAAACAAAATGCTTAATAATTTACTCTTGTGAAGGTACAGTAGCGTACATCTCACGAAGCCTCATCAAGAACATTCATCTGTTGGTATTTCTGTTTGAGGTGAAATATGTCTCTCATGGATACATCCAGTAACTGGGTTCTACATGTTGTTGCAAACTGTGAATGATGCTGAACTGATGATATTGATAATCACCCAGTATGTGCATTTATGTGACTTCTGCCATTCTGTTCTTCAGATATTTGAGATGCTTGTCAGTCCTGGTGATAATGTCCTCCTCGATGCACCCACATACTCAGGAACTCTGGCAGCTGTAAGGCATCAATAAACTGCCTTCACGATTACCATTCCACTTTTCATGTATGTGTTTAAAAGGTCACTGTAACTGTTTCATCATCAGCTTCAACCACTGGACTGTAACATCATTAATGTGCCAAGCGATCAGTATGGAATCATCCCAAAAGACCTGCAGATCATTCTGGCCCAGTGGGACTCAGCAGATGTACAAGAGATGAGCGGTACTGTACCAAGAGTTCTGTACACCATCCCCAATGGATGCAACCCCACTGGAGCATCTATGACCCTAGAGAGGAAACAGGAAGTCTATGAAGTAATGTAATGTCCTAATGGGCTGATTTCTTATGTAAGCTAAGCAGATTGTTCTGTTCGATGTATGCTTTTTCATCTGTAACTTTCAGAATATTTTCTAATCTGTTCTGTCTCCATGCAAAACTTGTGTGTTTAGTATGTCAGTGAAAATGCTTCTAGCTATGCAAGCTCAGTTTCATGTAGTGCAGCAGTGCTGTTGCAGGCATTAGCATAAACCATTGTCTTGCAAAGGTAGCGTTCTCGTTTAGGTTAGCTACTGTTATAAAGACGCAACCGTTTGAAAGAATCCTCCTCAGCAAAGTTGTGTTTACACCTAATAATAATTTAATACAGTAATATTCATCATTAAAACATTTGAATTAAATAATTACTATTATTAATAATAACATGACACTGTAACTCTATTGTTCCATTGACTACTGATGTCTGTTATTAGTTACAAGCATTGTGTGTCAGATGTCAAAACATTTTGCTGAGGGTTTTTAAAACATTGATGATATTTGTAATACACAGTTAAACTCTTTTAAATGCATTTTTGATCAGATATTTGTACATAATTGCAATCCTGTGAACTCTGTGACACATCTTGGAGACATAGATGTGCTTACCTGGACAGCAGGATATTTAAAAACCTCATAGATTGACATTATCATTGTGTTTGTCTTTCAGCTCGCCAGAAAATACAACTTGCTTATCATTGAGGATGACCCATATTATTTTCTTCAGTTCCAAAAAGTAAGCATTACTTATTTATTGCCCTCTTTCAAACTGTTTTTCTTTGATTGATTATTATACTTTTTTATCTAGCCAGCCTCTCTGATGCTGGTGTTGTCAAATAAATACTCCGTTATAACGCACGCAAAGTCGACATGCTTTTCAAATCTGTCCTTTCCCCTCTGTGGTCCTCCAGCCATGGGCACCCACATTCCTCTCCATGGACGTGGATGGACGTGTTCTTCGAACGGACTCTTTCTCTAAAATTCTGTCATCTGGGTAGGTGCCATTGAAAGCATATTTGAGTTGATTTATTGGGACAGCAGTACTTTTACTGTTAGATACAGTTGTTATACCTGTTATAACACCTGAAAAGCCTCATGGAAGCATTTTCTCTACGTGGATCTCAGTGAAGTAGTGAGTGCGATTACTTTAGGAGTAGGGTAAGGTTGGGCAGTGAAAATGGCTTCTGCAAAGCAAGTGTAAAAAACAAGGTAATGCTGGTCTTCTTGTAACTCATAAGGTTAATTTACAACAAATGTCCCATGGTGCCAATTTAATGGTGATATAAAACAACATGGTTTTTATTTTAACGTGAGCTGTATTTTTGGCCATAGAGACTGATCACATGGATGAGGCTAATGTGAGTCATTCATAGCGCTACCAACTGGCGGCAGGAAGTGCTTCAAATAGGCTTAAAATATTCCACTATTATTTACAGAGTTGAATGCAAGTTTTATGATTCTCTGTTTGTAGGTTAAGGATAGGATTCATCACTGGGCCGAAACCTTTAGTGGACAGAGTGGTTCTGCATATACAGGCCTCCACGATGCACACCAGCACATTTACACAGGTTAGGAATATTTACCTAGTTTTAAATGCATGTCCAGTGCATTGCAAGCATGTGGTTACATTGTATATAATCTACATTACAATGATAATAGCCTTACAAAGAGACCATCTGATTATAAGCAACCATCTGTAATTGTAAGCAACTAACCACAGTTTTTTTCGGTTATTTTTGTTTCTGTTTGGTTAGTTCTTCTTTAGAAAGGTTAAAGGTGGTTAGCCGTTTTGGTGAGGCTAGCATTAGCAATCAGGCTTTAAAGCATATTTTCCCCTCTTCTCTTGAGTGTACTCTCCAAAGCCCCCGAATTCAGACCAAATACAATGATTGCCCATCGATTTTAACACCTCAGTCATGGGTCTACGACAACCGGTGTGGCAAGAGTTATGTACAAAGAGATACTAAGTTTTGTCCAGATAAAAAAAGTATGCAAGAGAGTAATAGCAAACAAAGCACAAATAATGTTTAAATCAAACAACAGTATGTTGTTTTGAGAAAGTAGTAACTAGATATATGCATTTTCTGAAGAAAGTGTGAGTGGTGCTTACCGGGCAACTCAGGCAAGAATATTTCAGTGACTTTAACATGAGGCTGACATGACTAAACATGAATCTAACATGTTTTAACATGATGCTCACATGATTAAACATAGTCTAACATGTTTTAACATGAGGCTAACTTGACTAAACATGAATTTAACATGTTTTAATATGACTGAACATGAATCTAACAAGTCCTTGCTGGTTTTGTGTGCCTGTGGACTGAAAATCTGCTAGACTGGTTGTAACATAGTAACACTGTTTGTTAATGTTTATGAAATAATTTGAAGTCAGTGTAACATAACAAACTAAATGTATCTCTCCTCTTTGTTCCTTCAGTTATTGGTATCTCAGCTGCTGCATAGTTGGGGTCAAGATGGCTTTCTTAACCACATTGATGGGTTAGTGGGAGATGTATGATCAGATGTTTAACTTCACTTTGTGAGTCTGCAAACTCACTGGTGTTGCAGACTGTAACCTGCTAGAAAGGTGGTCTGTTGTAGCTTTGGTTTAGATATGTGGGCAGTATTTTACTAAAAAATGAAATAATTTAAATAGTTTGCTTTATTGCAATACCATTTCCCATATTTGACATTTAAGGGTTTTATTATAGAACTGTATAGAACTTTCTTTGGTCAGTTTAGTTGAGCTGATCAGATGGAAACAGTAGGTTTTGCTTTTCCTCAGTGTGGTTGAGTTTTACAGATGTCAGAGGAATGCCATGCTTGCTTCAGCAGACAAATGGCTCAAAGGTAAATTCAACCTTTTATCTAAAAGAAAATTACTTGTTTATTTGTCTATAATCTACAAATTTGATTTCTGCATCCAGATTTATCTGCTGTATGTGAATTATCTAGGGCTGATAAATTTGAATTATTTATTTGCATAATGTGCTGATTAATTAACCGGTTACCCAAAATCATTACATTTTATTTCAATTTAATTATTATTAAAAGTGTTCTCCCCAGCATTGAACGTTTTAAAGTATTTCTTTAAGTCTGTTTGCTCATAATTTGGTCTGAAACAAAGGCCTAACCTAGTGAAATTTTGCCTTTAGAAACTGCGTAACACAACACTGTAGCACGCCAGAAGTTACACATGCATCACTGACTGTGTTCTCAGGAGCAACACAAATGTCTTTTGTGTTTGTTTGACAGATGTAGCTGAGTGGCATCCGCCCATGGCTGGCATGTTTCTCTGGATTAAACTCAAGAACATTAGAGACACACACCAGCTTATAATGGAGAAAGCCTTGGAGAAAGAGGTCTGAATGATGTCATATACAAATACACACCTGTAATTGAGCTTGAATCACTTCACAAGCACTTTCTGTGAGTTACACTTGTTTCTGAGGTGCTTTACCCAAAGCAGAGTGAAAATACTGTGTGTCTGTGTGGGGTTCGTTTCTTGAAAATGAACTGAAGAGCTTAATCCTTAAAATATGCCAAATATTTGCCTCCCACAATCACATTCACTGCTGCATTAGTTTCAGTTCAGTTTCTGTGTTTGGAAAGTCATTTTCTACAGTGTGACAATTCAACAATCTTATTTAAACTGCATTTTGCTAATATACTTGTAAATTTATTATGCATATAATTTCTTCAGACCATACAACTGGGAAAATATATTTTCAACTGGGCCAGTAATACGTGAAAAACTGTGAAACAAAAAAGTGTTTAAAAGTCCTTGTGCATCATATCTACACCATACGGGCGTCACACGGTGAGCTGTGTTGATGTTTTTACTCATAGCTCTGCATTAGTGTGTCTGTGTCGTTCCACATGTACACAGCCAGAACACTAGATGTCAGGCTTTACTCTTAATGTCACAGTTAAGAGGAGCCCACACCACAGGTTTGACACACAGAAAGGCTGACATGTACCGTTTACTATTAAATGGATATAATATTAATATATTAAGAACTCTTTGTTGTTAAGGTAACGGACATCTGTAATTCACTGTTAACTATACTCTGTATTTGTGTGTAGGTTCTTCTGGTGCCTGGAGGAGCGTTCAACATCAACAGCTCAGATCCAAGTCCATATGTTAGAGCAGCCTTCTCTCTCTCCACACCCCAACAGATCGATGAGGTACTTCACACAAACTCGCACATCAGAGTAGTGAGCTGCCTACCTAGACACCACTTTTAAGTCATCTTAGGATCGTCAAAATGTAACCTTAGTGAGCCACCAGTTGAGTCTCCTGTAATCTGTGTATTGCATGGAGCTGCTGCCACAGTACATTACAAATCAGTCATTATGTTTCATTTAGGTTACCTTAAAAGGTAGCTGCCTATGTGTGCAGCAAGGTTTGCTAGGTTTTAGATCAGATCTGTATTTTGATCCATCTTTCTCATTGACTGATGATACACACAAATGCAGCCAATATTCTTCTGTAACGTCTTACTACACTGCTGTGATAAATCACATTTGATCTGTCTTTATCTTTCGTCCACAGGCTTTTAGGAGACTCTCTGGTCTTATTAAAGAAAATGTGAGTGATTGAGTCCCACAAATGAAGAGTCTAATAAGAACAGTATTTGAGTCAAAATCACAAGTTCAATGCTGCTGTGACATGCCACACAGACAATCTGAAGTTCTATAAACCTCAGTAATGACATCACAAGAGCACTTTTCCTGCTTTTTTTTCATTTTAAAACCGCATTTTCATCTTTCAGTTCATATCAGATGAACAAAACTTGAATTAAAATATCATATAAATCATGGTAATGGAATGAATTGTTTAATTGAATATAAAGAGTTTGTTTAACAAAATAATTACAGCTGCTCTCTACAAGGAAATGTTTTATTTGATTTCAATGTTTTAATGTTCTTTAAAAATGAACTGCAAGAGTTTGAAGAGTTATGAATGTATTTTGTCATTCTATGCTGTTGGGCTTGTAACATTAATTTGCAGGCTGGCACAAAATGTTTCATTAACTCAATAAAAAATGTTCTGTTATGCTAATGTTATGATTTTGTAATGCTGTTATCCTGCTTGTGTGAACATATTTTGTGATAAGAGACTTACAGAATTAAACATTGCAGAGTCTATAACCGCAGCACAAGTTCACCAGCTTATTGGCATGCACACTGTGTGTTGTGTGTGTGTTTCTACTTAACCATAAACAGTGAACAAAGATGTTTTTAAATTTGTAAAAAGGTTTATTTTAGGGTTAGGGTTGGAGTGGGTAAGAGTTTTTGTTTATTTGTGTATTGTTTTGTTTATTATTAGCTAGCTGTGTATAAGAACAACAGAAGTCTATGGAATGTCCCAATTTAGAGAAGTAAACGTGTGTGTATGTGTGTGTCTTGTGTCAAACATCAGGGCTGTGTGTACAGCGCAAGTGTTTATGAAGCACTTGGACTTCTGTGATAAGTCTTTCTGCTGAGTTTATCAGTTAAGCAAACTGGCTATAAAGATATTTCTCACCAAAAATGGTCAAAGTGTTATCAAGTGTTTTGACATTAACCAACAATCACTGTTAATGCTTAAACTGGACTAAAGTGTGAATCAAATGTGTGTGCAGATGAACAGTAAGATTATTTTGAATTCAGGCAAAGCTTTAAGTCTCATGTCAGTTACCATTTACAGAAATGTACAGTGACTGTACCATGGCCATGCTGTTAGATGATAATATTATAATACATGGCATAGCACTGAGTAATTAGTATATTCATTTATCATTTAATAAATACAGAGAGTAAGATGGCATTATCATTCTACATATACACAAAGATATGATATTTTACGTTGGCAGTTTTTGTTATTATCTGGCTGTTTCTTTCTGTTTATAATTATATTTCAGGTTTTGCAAAGAAATCAAATCCAAATACAGATATATTTGTGTGTACGTGCTTCGGCATTGTAAGCTTGCCAAAGGTGTTATACAACAAACCAAACTGGGTAACATACTGTTGTGTTCCTATTACTGTTAAAATATTTAATTTCATAAAATGAAGCCGTGATTTCTTTCTTTAGCCATAGTGTGTTTAAACACTTTCCTACGGAAGCAGTACAATGAAGTGGCTTTTAATTCCCATCAGATACTACGTGCAAGTTAACCCAAGGGAAGTCAGCCACGGTGGCTGTCAAAATTAGCTCAAATTCACAGCACCAGCTGGCAGGAAAACCGGGTCAGTCCAGTTAAAGGAATAAGGTAGATTGATAGAAAATCAGTAAGTGCGCAAGATAAGAAGTTATAAAGAACAGCTTCACTGTATATTCGGTCTCAGTGGCAGTGAATCATCTGGGGTGATTGTGTTTGTCTGTGGGCGACTGCTGAAGAACCGATTCAACCGAAGCCAGAAGCACATCATGAAGAGCTTGTAACAGTGTTTCCGGACACACGTCGACGGGTACCAGCGGGAGCAGCGTGATGTAAGTTTGCTTTATTAAAGGTGAAAACATCGCAATATTTGAAGCAATGAATTCACATTTACACGAATGGAAGCGCGGCTGGTTTCGGGCTGAAACTTTGGCCTATTGTGCTAGCTGCCCGTTCAGCGACGAGATGACGAAAAGACCCGATGTGACTGATGTGATTGTATTAATGTGATTTGTGTGCGATATGTTAAAAGGTTAATGTGATTAGTGTTAAAGTGTAGTTTTTAAAACGGTTGTATGTGGGCAAATGTGTTTGATTTGTATTTCTGGGCGAACGGCCAGATATGTGACTAGTTAGCCGCAGTTAGCACGCGCGGTGTTAACGTTTAGATATTAAAACGCTGTAAAATATCTAATTACAAATGAAATCTTATTTCAGTAGGTTATATATGTATATAATATGTGTATGTGTGTGTATATAATGTGTGTGTATGTACGTATGTATATATTGTTTATCGATATGTTTTTACGTAGGGGCTCTTTTAAATGGGCATTAGGTCAATAGTACATACATGTTACCATTTGACTTGTTTCTAGTCAAACATTCACGTCATTTAGTTAAACGCCTCTGTTTGTGTCATTCTCATTTAGTCTAGTCTTTCAGAATGTTTTGAAGGCCAAAGAGAGGAGAGATATGTTATTATTTTATCTTATGTGCAATATGTAAACTAAACGATTTCCTCTTTACCATTTGAGTCATTTTCTGTTCTTACAAGTCTTGTTTAATAAGGTCACGCAGGGGGAGGAGTTACAGGTTATTGTGCGATAACTTGAGTCTGTATCTTTAATTAAATGCGTTCCTCTTTTTCCTGTTGTTCTTCATTTTCCAGTGATACGTCCTGGGCTGAGATGCTTGCAGATAACCTGTAAATGAAACATGAGGAGCAGTGGAGAATTGAAGCTCATTTAGGGGATTGATACAGACTGGCAGAGAAAATGAAGAGAGTCAACGGATACATAATCATTTATTTAGTGTCCGCGATCAGTTTCTGTTCCACAGGGTCTTTAAATGTCTCAGTGCACGAAGACAACACCAAGAATGGGACCCTGGCAGATGGTCACGGCACAGTTCCCCTGGTTCTTACCAAAACAAACCAGATCATAGCCCAGGAGGGAACCTGTGCTTTAATTGACTGTAATGTGACTGGTGACCCCTTTCCAAATCTCCAGTGGTTCAACTCACGTGGACATCTGCTTGACACAAAGAACAGCGGTAAGTTTACAGTGTAGAACTCTTATAGGACACTTATAACTGTTTTAAACACTTCTGACTTGAGCATTAAGCTACTAGAGATGTTGATATATTGTGAATATTGTCAGTAATAATTAAACATTAAGATTTTCGTTCCTCGCTAAGAATTTAATTAGAATGACATAAAATAATGTGATTAAACATACAGGTAATAAAAATGTAATTCATGAACTCATCTGTTACAAAACAGTGACCTATTATTGTTTTGAAAATGTGACCTCTAGGGCAAAAAATACATGCTGTGCTTTTAAGATCATATAATGTAGTTATTCGTAAATAGTGGTTTGTTGAACCAAAATGTGAGTTAGTAGTTTTCAACAGTAGCAAGTGGACAATACACTCGCATTCCCTGATGTGAAAGGCAGGCGTTACATGTGCTTTGGTAAACGGGAAACTATTACCATATAGTGAGGTGGAGACATTTAGACATAAATAGACAGATATTTTGTTCTTTTACATTGGAGGCGTGTCCTGATGCATCAGTCTGAAGGTATCTGAGACACAGAAGGATAATTAGTGCTGAGACTGCTTGACATGCTTCATCTTGATGTAACTGATCAAACATGCTGCCAAAACACAAATAATGGTGCAAATTATGATTGCAGTTGAAAATAATGGTTTACAGTTTTGTTTTAAATGTCATTTTTAAGCTGTAAAAGCAAAGGTAAATTTTCATTAGCTGTCACTCCAGTCTGCTAAGAAAACACCGTTATAGAATGTTTAAGAAATCCAAGTTTGAGGTTTGAGCTGTTCTGGGAACTAATCCATAGAAAGAGCAGTAAAAGCCTTTGGCCTTTGGCTTTATTGGGAAGCATTTAAAGAAGTATAAGTATTAAAGCGATAATTCACCCTAAAATTTAAATTCTGTCATTGATTACGTCCCACACCTGTAACACCTTCATAAAATTAAGGTTAAACCTCTGTGGTCATATGTGCAGAACTTGCAAAATGTCTGAATCTCTGGTAGCCCTTCAGACAGTCTCTCTTCAGATCCTGGTATCCCGAAATGAATTTAAGGAGCCCAAATAATAAAAGACAGTATTCACCTCAGAACTGAAAGACATGCGTAAATCCATGTGCATCTTTTCACACGCGTAACTATCAGCCATTTTCTCTCCACTGCGCACGTTTGGTAGCCCGACTGGACGACACAATAGCCCCGGGACATCGGCCTAGCGATTTTGCAAGCCTTGGGACTATTTTAACAATGTCTTTCTGACGGCTTAACTAATTTAACAATGACAAAGTCTGATGGCTTAACAGCTGACTAATAGCTGTCTAATAGGCAAAGATAAAATATGTTTTACTTTAGATGAATAATACATTGCTGTGGTGTTTTATACTTAACTTTGTTTTGTACAGGTTATTTTAAATGGACTGCTTGCTGCCAAAAACTAATGCCTTAGCAGCCTGGTGCCAATAATAGAGAGTTATTGATTTAGAGTCTTGTTGTAAATTCCCATAAGCACTCGCTACACAGATGGGTTGTGCCTAATGTATATTAGTGTCTTTTGACCCATATAGAACCGAGGCTCAAGGTCAAATCAATATATTGATTAGGGGAAAAAACTAACTCTGTATTTGTGCTGTTCAAATAATGAGTCTGAGTTATTTTGGAGTCTTTGAGCTGTTGGGGGTCATTCATGTACAGGTGTCTGAAAATGTTTGATTTTTAATGTAGTTTTGAGAAGTGCTTAAATTTTCGATAAAGCGCTATAATTGCTTTCCTAATAAATTACAATATAACTGAATACTTCCCGTTTTATATAAGTCAGAAATATCATTATTGGTTTTTGCTTTGGCATGAAATGTAGAAAACTCTGCACTTTGAGTCTGTGATATGGCGTGCGACCTCTGAACTATACAAAAAGCACATGTGGCCAGTTAAATTGTTGCCAAAAACTGGCAAATTAATTTAGTCACTCATCAACATTGACGGCATGCATCAACACTAGTAATCGTGCATGATGTTATTTAGCAGTGTGTGGTCACTGTTCCTCTACAACTCTCTACAATGTGAGTAAATCACTTGCATATGCGAGCAGTTTTCACGCTAGGCTACTAAAATGTTTTTGTTTAGCCCATGTCTAGTAAATTGTCTGATTTCAAATACATTTTACAATACAAAAGCTTGTTCAGATCACCAATATGTAACAGTACATTAGTGGCAGCAAGGTATCACAAATTTTAATATACTAAACCATATTTGCAGTCACAGATCCTGCCCTCGATTAAACCCACTCATGAGTGATCACTGGATTTGCCAGGGATACACTTGTTAATACCTTAATAGCTTGTGATGTTTTGTTTTTGTTCATGTTTTATGAAATTAATCATGTCCTTTTATTTTCTGCAGATGGTAAATGGGGGATTCTGGAAAATGGCATTCTTAATATCACCAGCATCACTTTTGCAGACCGTGGTAAATATACTTGCATGGCATCCAATGAGTATGGCGTAGCTAACTGCACAGTGACACTCCGTGTAGTCTTCACCAATGGAGATATGGGTGTGTTCTATATGGTGGTGTGTCTGGTGACGTTTACAATAATAATGATATTAAACATTACTCGCCTCTGCATGATGAGCAGCCATCTCAAGAAAACAGAGAAAGCCATCAATGAGTTTTTCCGCACGGAAGGAGCAGAAAAGCTTCAGAAGGCATTTGAGATCGCGAAGCGTATTCCTATCATTACCTCAGCAAAAACACTGGAGCTGGCCAAGGTCACGCAATTCAAGACCATGGAGTTTGCGCGCTATATCGAGGAGTTAGCGCGTAGCATTCCGCTTCCACCGCTAATCACGAATTGCCGTACATTCATGGAGGAGATTCTGGAGGTTGTTGGGGTTGAAGAAATGAGACATACCTTTGTCCGTCAAGCTCCTGAGAGTCATGATGGTGGTGGGGTGCCAGCTGGAACCTCTCGTGACCTCTTCACCATCTTGCACGAAAGAGAGCAAGCACGAGAAAGAGATGGGAGGGAGTCACCTGCCGCAGACTCCGATGACGCGTCTCTTCACAAGCAACCTCAACACATAGCCATTCAGGTTTCCGTTCATTCGCCGTTAAGTGCAGCAGGATGTTGCGACATGGAAGCTCCGCCTCTCACTGAAACGGCCTCTTCTCCCTTATTGGCTCAGCTGCCTTTGGGGGCGGAGTCAGATGAAAAGGAAAATAAGGTAGAGTCCGTACAAGAGGCTGGTGCTGCACAGAAAACCCAAGTCATGTATGAAAGCCATGTGTGATTGGGGTCACAACTATTTTGTTGGTGAAAGAAAAGGTCAATTTTTTTTGTGCTCTAAATTAAAAATGGTTTCTCATCTAAAGGAAAGTTAAGAAACTGCAGTTAAAAAAATAGTAAAATTCTATTTTCCATGACAATGAATTGGTGAATGTCATGTAGAAATATTTAACCCAAAAATCAAAAGAAAATGGTTAACATTGTTCATTAAATAAAAATGATTTTAAGTAAAATGAAAATCAACAGGGATTTCAGTACAAACATACTATTATTATGTGTGCACTATATTTACTTTATAAATATGCTATACAATCTAAATATTATTATTATTGTTTTGCACTTCTTTTTTGTGCATTATGCTTTGATTTCTTAGTGCAAAATATAATTATTTTTGGGGGGTGAAATGACCCAGACGTTTCTCTTCATACTGATGCTGAATGTATTTTGGGGCAAATCTAGGTTTGGCATAGTAAGTTAATAAATATTAGGGCTATTATCATTTAAGTCATTTGTTTTTTTTTAATATTTCAGAATTGAGGTGCAAAAGTTTGGCATAACCATTTTAATGTAAGAAATTTCAGACTGTTCATAAACAGATTTTACTTAGACATATATTAGGACAAGCTCATCCCCCAAAAAGGCTTAATTCAATTTTATTTATATAGCTTTTTACAATGAACATTGCTTCAAAGCAGCTTTACATAGAGAAATAAAGAATAATAATAAAACACAGAACAAATGTCGGACATGTTAATGGTATTATTGCAAATAATATGTGGGGGATGTATAAGACTAATTCGGTATACTAGGTTTATAGTATGAATAAAGGGTTGACTGAACCAATAAAACCACAAAATTGTTGAGCAAGATATGTGTTCCAGCTTACATAGGGATCGCATATAATAGGCAACATCTTATGGGATTATAAGGGATTTGCAATAGTACCATGAACTACATATCATGCAAAAGCAGCATACATACTTAAAATATATACAATAAAATATTAGACGGTTACAATTTATAAAGTCCTAGGCTAAGTTAGATGTCAGCAGTCTCCCAGCAAGCAAGCCAACAGTGGCAAGGAACCAAAACTCCAATGATGTATAGATGGAGAAAAAACCTTGGAAGAAGCCAGACTTGACCAGAAGGGCCAGTTCTAATGACCACAGACATATAGGTACATTCATCTCAGCTCTATGTGCATGTGTAAGCTACACTCCACACAGGTCTGTGGACCCCCAGGAACATAGATTGGAAACCTCTGTAAAATCTTTGCTATTTTTTTTAAATTAAAATACATTTCAAGCTGAAGTGTTTTCCTTTGGATGTCACTGGTACTGCTGACACCAGCATGTATTTCTAATCTGAATCATTAAATCTAAACTATAATACACAAGCCATTTATGTTTTCCCAGATCCCCCTTACGGCTATATTACAACTGAGTATTTTCTGAGCTTATTGCCAGTTGTTTTAATTCGTTTAACATTTTTTGGAGAGGAGGTAGTCAAAATCTTTTTAATGTATTTAAAGTTAAGGATATGTGTTGTAAGTCGTATTTATAAACTCTAAAGTGACTTCAAAACAGTGGCTAAATCTGTGCTGTTATTTCTTGTTTTTCTATATTTTGTTTTTCAACATGTCTCTTAATTTCACACATTTCAGTCTGGCAATAATTGTACAAAGTTTTGCCCTCTGTTGGATCAAGAAGTGCGTTGTGTTGATCTGCTGTGAGGTAAATCCAGGACTTGTTATTCCTGACGCTGTGTTTGTGTTTTAACTGGATGAACTGGATGGTGTTTACAGGATCACCAGGGTGATTCAGCTAATTAACAATAATAACACAGACGGGACAGATTGTTCCTCTTGTTGCTTTCCTGCGAATTACAGAAAGAGAACATGTGTTTTTATTTGACTTCTTTTAACAGTAGACATCACAGGTGTCGTGTATGTCTATAGACATTAATCAGTTACTAAGAGACGGCAGAACGCGCATCCTGTTGACTTTATTTTGTGAACGCGCAACATTAAGACCTAACAGATTCAAATGCTGTTTAATTCTTATCTATGACCAAAATCGACAGAGTATTTAGATTTGTTTTGGAAGTAAACCAAACGTGAGAGTCATGAAGCTGACCACACGTGTTTTACATTATGCATATTGTAGTGTTTATAAACAAACATGCTGTCACAAACACAGCACTGAGGGTCCAGATGCAGCAAGAGGTCAAAACAATCCAAACATCAAACTAAAGGAGCTAAAGTCCTCCCCAAAATGAGATTTTAGCCATAAATGTCATATTAAATTATATCCTGGCTCTTCCCAGCTTTAAAATGGCAGTGAATAGATCTGATTATTTTAAAGCTGCAAACGCGCGTCTATTCATCCATGCATACAGCTGCTGGGTGTTAAATGATCTGTTTGGGATAAAGATGACTATTGCGTTAAGATGACTATTTCAAGCGTTTCGAAACAACGAAACCTGTCGCAGTGTGTGCTTGATTCGTCTTGCTGTAACTCCGTTACACACAGTAACGTATTTAGATCCAGAAGAGCGCAAACTGTTAGCGCAGGTTCTGCCTGTCGTTCGCTTCAGTACTGAAGCGGTATGAATTTTGTTAATAAACTCATTTATAATGAATGAGTTTATTAACAAATTTATACCAAGAAGGCAAGGCTAATGCACACAACATGATGAAATGAACATTTTGTGAGTCTCAGTTCAGTACTGAATGCTCGTTTTAGCTCGTTTATTTATACAACGTGTAAGTACTAAATACAACGTGATTTATTACACGAAACCAAAGGAAATGAATGGGTCGTTTGGGTCGTTCCACCTTTTGACCACAAGATGTCGGTAAAGTGCACCGTTTTGAGAAACTTGAAGTAATGAACCCTCTCAAAATGCACCTGAGAAGAACCGCCTCGGTGCCTGAAAAAGCTTCATTTCAGCGTCAGCACTGAAAACAGGGATTATATAGACAGAGTCAAGCAGGTAATGAGGAACAGCGGAAAGTAATCGGGAGTAATGAGTGCGGGCAAAGGATTCTGGGAAATGAGTCCAAGATTTCCCAGAATCTTTGCCCTTAGCTTTCCTGTAGCTCAATGGTTAGAGCATGGCGTTAACAACGCCAAGGTCATGGGTTCGATCCCAGGAATTGCACATACTCAATGTATAGTGAACAATGTGTAGTATAATGCAATGTAAGTCGCTTTTGATAAAAGCGTCTGCCAAATGGATGTGAATGTAAGATGAGGTGGCAGAGAAGGAGAAAGTTGTGCCCTCTGGTGGACATCAACCATAGCGACAGCGACCAAAGTCATGGCGACGACCATAAACTGAAAAGTCTTTGCGCTTTTGACACGACACGAGTCCAATCGAGCCGAGAGATCTGTCAGCATGTTTATTGGAGCATCTGACGTGCACATATAACACAGAAGAGATGCAGGACTGAAGTTTCTGCAGAACAGCAACTAAAGAGGTACTGAACACAGACAGTTTGCACTTTGGAGTACTTCTAAATAATAGGCAAAAACTGACTGACCGACAAAAAGACCGTGCAGTCACATCTGGTTTTACATTATGCATATTTCAGTATTTATAAACATACATATCACAGGTCCAGACAGAGCGAGCGTTTCCCTCGCATGTGCAACTAAAATACATATGTGCAAACTATAAAATGTGCACAGATAAATACAACTTGGGGCTGGAAAAAAATCGGGATACAGTTTAATGTGATTGTTAAACTTCAAACGGCTGTGATCTTTTTTGAAAATAGAGACAAAACAGTGGAAATGTGAAAGTTTTAAGGGCTGTTATTTTATAAGTGCACATCAGATAGTCCTGATACTGTGTTGGTGACATTGTGGCAAGGTGCCCATACAGAAATGCAATATACGACATATATGTCCCTATATCAAGATTGATATTGCCATATATGTTTCATATATATGTGTGACTATATATATATATATATATATATGAGTCACACACACACACATATATATATATATATATATATATATATGTATATTTATATATTTACTTTTATACATATGACATTTCACATACATGAATAATTATTAAATATATAGGCTAGATTTATATGTCAATATAGGGAATTGTTCCAATTTCTAATAGGTTTTATATATAGCATATATGGACATCGGACATATGTACATTTATTACATTTGCATATGGATGTACTCTCACTCTGAGGTGAAAGTGGTCTGTGCAATCTAGAACTTTTATTTTTTATAGCTTTTTTGTTTTAGACAGAGCGTGTGTGTATATATTTATTTTCTCTCTCTCTCTCTCTCTCTCTCTCTCTCTCTCTCTCTCTCTCTCTCTCTCTATATATATATATATATATATATATACAGAGAGAGAGATAGTGAGGAAAAATCACGTTCGCTGGACCAGCACTTGCGGTCAGATCAGTTCTCTGACGATTTTACCGTAATACGCAGTTTATACGCGATGGGAGAAATAACGTGGCGGCTAGATTTGACTGTGCTTTTCGACTTGGCGGCTGGCTTGACCGCAGTTCTGAACCGGACTGAATCCAGCTGCAGATTCGCCCCCTCATTTGGCCTGATTATCCGTGTAATATTAAACTGTTGCAATGTTTGTGGCTGTGTATTTTACAGAACAGCTGTACCCCACTTTTGAGATCGTAGTCTGCCTTCAGTTTGAACAGAACATCCCTGATCCCTGTTTTACTTGTTTAATTTAATACACTAAGAGCCTATATAAGACTAAGACATTTTCTACAGATCTCCAAAAACTCAACATGGGGGCTAGATATAATCACTATCCCTCTTATTTTGATGTTGCATCTTTGAAATATCACCCCAAAAGAAACGCGACTCGTGTAAAAATTGAACCTGTAAACGATAAAATATTAAAATTACATTTTAATGTTACGTACAATACGATTGCTTTGTTTTCTGTTTATAATATATATTCAGTATATAAACCATTTATCAAAGTAACAGGATTGCCATATGTGGATGTCGTGGTCAAGGGGGCGGGCTGTGTAGTAAATCACGTGATTAACGCGGAAGTTGTGGTGCACAGAAGGTTCTTGCTGGGAGTCGTGCAGTGGTTCTTGGGTCACCGCTCGACTGCACCTGGACGAGGTTTTTCGGCTGCGGATTTCTGTTTTAGAAACATCTGTGGTAAACGTGGTTTTAGCAAATATTTGGTCTCATTAATATTTGTTACTTTAACACCACAATAAAATAGGTGAGTATAAATTTAAAACCATTTAAACGATCGTTGTTTGTTTCACTACACGCGCCTGAGAAACGTTGTGTTGTGGTAAGTTTTGGTTGTGTGCGTTACGCTGGCAGTTGCTGCATGTTTAATCTAAAAGTCCCAATTGTTTCGTGCACATGGATTACTGCAGGGATTTACACAGACAGAAGTCCCATAGATAGTGTTGGGCAGTTCTTACAGCGCTGAAACTGGCTCAGAAACTCACTGGCTCACTCTCCACGGTGACAACTAATGGCCACCTGTACGTATTGATCTGAAACAACGATTTAGACAAGCGTTGACAAATTACAACCTATATGTTATGAGCTGATAGTGCTCTCGACAGGTGTGCTGCTGTCTGGGGTTCGAATCCTGGATGATGTGTCCGCTTTATTGTAAGAGCCTTTTAAAAATGTGTGTTTTTTGTTGTTGTGTTTTTAATATATGTCAGTTATAATATAATGTTTATTATATTAAATTGCTGTGCTGTTAAAGTGTAACCTCTCATGGGAGTCTGAGCACTAACAAAGCTGAAGACTATAATGACCTCCAGATATCTGTGGCTAGAGACCCTCTTGGGGCTCATGATCTGTATGTTTGTACAGTTATATATCTGTGTTCTATAACTGTGGTTCTGTGTTCACACTGCACAGAAATGTGTATTGTACAGATGGAGCAGAATTGTGCAATCTCACACCAGGTTTGATTTCTGGTTATGATGTAGTGTAGAATAATGATTCAATGTCCAAATAATAGGGAGTGTATAAGAGACAGTCCTGCATTAAATGTAATATTCATTTTGATGTCAAATTTTGTAGTATCATTTCTTCTTCTGAAGGAGTTAGGAAATAAACCACCACACCCTTTGAAAAGTTTTTAGAAAATGATTGTGCAACCAGCCATGCAAGAGGAGGGACTACTTTAACATGTTATGAAGAAAATGTAGAGGTGTTTGTCTATGCAACACTCACCACCACCATGTCAAGTTGTTGCTGTGCAGTTTCTGGGGTGTGCCAAGGAGGTTTAGCTTTAGCTCGTGATTGCTATTGTGTTTTTGGTTGTTGCTGGGTGATTATTTACTGGCTCAAATCAAAGTATTGCAAGTATTCATTTTTTGCCTGTTTATTGGGTGTCTAATTACTATTTAAAAACGTTATTTTCTTCTCAAGTAACAGTTTGTGAAGAATTGTGAACAAGCAACACTATTTAGGGCATCATTTATGTGCATAACACTTTTGAATTCTTAAGGTTAAATATGAGCAACAGTAGGACTGACACTTAAGAGTATTTACATTGCAGAGCATTACAGTAGTCCAGTCTTGATGTGACAGGATCTTGAACTGGGTCACACAACTGCTCACACAGGAAAGGTCTGATCTATTTGGTTTTAAAATAGTGTTTTTTAAACACAATGCCACAGCAGTTTTCAGATGCTCTGTTGGTGTCTGTACTGCTGTGGGGGTCTGTACTGCTGTGGGGGTCTGTACTGCTGTGGGGGTCTGTACTGCTGTGGGGGTCTGTACTGCTGTGAGGGTCTGTACTGCTGTGGGGGTCTGTACTGCTGTGGGGGTCTGTACTGTTGTGGGGGTCTGTACTGCTGTGGGGGTCTGTACTGTTTAATGTGTAATTGTGTACTGTGTAATGATTTGTGCAGCAGGCTGATTTTAAGGTTTCAAGGCAACATAGTCAGATTGAATAAACAATCAAGCCTCTTAACTGTTAAGATTGAGAGCGTGATTTCCCCTCACTTGTTATTTTAATCCTTCTATACATTGTTCACAATTCAGGTTGTAGTTGCTATATGTTACTATATGTATGTATTACTATATGAAATGTTATTTTTTCATTCAGGATTCTTTTGTAATCGGATGATAACTGCGATGAGGTCGTGACTGAACTCTTCCTCTGGGTTTGCTTCTAACTGACGTCAGAATGGCCACTGCCAAGAAAGGTAAATTACCGTCTTTATTATCTCTTTCCGTTTCACTCTTTTAACCTTCTTGATTTTGTGACCTAATGCTTTAGATGTCTTTTCCACAATGTTGCTTGCATTCAAATCATTAAATTAAGATTAAAAAAACCTTGAGTTTATTTTCATCTTTTTATTAGAAAATTCCTCACCTGTGTGCTTGTGACATGTAGAATATACTGTAGAATATACTGTGCCCCTGAACAATGCAGTATGAAACCGCATCATTAACTAAAGTGACTTTTTGTTATTCTTTAGATTAAATTCAATTTATAACTTTTGTTCACTTTTCACAACTTTTAATTAAGCTACATTTAGAAAAGTTTTTCATTATAATCTCACCACACTGGCCTCATACTGCTATTTGTAATTGTCAATAATCTACTTTGGACGTCCTGCTTGTTTTTCATTCCGAGGCATGAGATTTAAAGAGATTTTAATAAACTTGAAACAATGTATTTTTGGCCAGCTGGTGGGGACCTGGGAGCTGCAAAACAAGTGAGCGATTTCTTGCTGCCAGAAAGAGCAAAAACTTGTTTCTGTGTTATTTTCTGTCAGCCTTTTTATTTAGAGACTGGAAAGTTTGCATTAGATAATGTCTGTCTTTTGCTGTTATATTTTATCACCATTGACAACAGTAATCTATCCGTCTCACTCTCCAGACTCTTGTTGTCTGTTTGTCTGGAGGTGCAGAGATAAAGCAGACAAAGCCTCTGCTTTGTTTTAGACTCCACATGTGATGGTTTTTTGTGGATGAGCGCTATGGGACACTTTTGTCCTGCTGTGTGTTGCTGCAGCATCTCCAGTGCATCAGTTTGTTCAGGTCAAACAGCTGTGAAACATTCACAGAGAATGTTATGAACTTGAGTCAGCTTCATTCCAACCTGCACAAAGCTATTTCATTGCATATTACAGCACAAAACTGATCCCAAAACAGCAGTCTGTGGTGTGAGCTTTTTGGAAACGTTCCTTTCAAGCATGTCTTGGGGTAGCCTGGTCTCTAAGGCCACATCTCCTCTTCGTGTTGCCATGGTTACAGTGTGAAGTTTTAGATGAGGTTCATAAAATACTGTGTCTCTACAGCACCGCTGCAGGTGTATGTCTGTCCAGTCAGATGCAAACGTGGAGTGTTTTAGAAACACCAAGACTCACACTTCTATAACTAGTAACTCATTCAAAACTATACTAGACTTGTTTTGTCTACAAATCTCTAATTTAGAGTCTCAGTTTAGACTTAAGTAACTTGCGTAAGAGTCTAAATCAAGTCAGTTTCCTGAGACTTGAGTGTGACTTGCGTCTGGGTCAAAGCCTCAAGTTTCAATCTTTGATTCACTTTTTTATTTTAGATCTTTGTCAGCACTGTGAGTATTGTAGAGCTGTGCAGGCGTTCCTCTGCCTGGATGCATGTCATGTTCCAGAGAAACTGCTTGGCAGGTCTGTTAGTCATTCCTGAGAGTGTTTGTAGTGCTCTGCATTGGCAGAACAGTAGGTGTCCTATAACCTCTCTAATGCAGCCAATAATGTAATCGCTCATTGTACAAATGTCACCCTGTCCTAGCTCACGTCTTTATTTCACCCCTACACCACCATATCCTACAGCTGCAGACGAGTTCTACCCCAAATGTTGTATTTGCTTTTAAGTCTCTGTGTAATGTATCGTTACAATCAGACTTTCTCAGTTTTAAGCTTATAGATATGTTAAGTCTAGAAGCTTCTTATCTGCCTAGTAACACCATGTTTAGCTGACCCCCCCCCNAGGTATGTAAGCTCATAAATGCTAATGTAGGTTTTCCTTTTTTAGATCTGTTTGTGTTTATTTACAAGTTCTTTATACATTAAATCTCACTATATCACAAGAGAAAATAAAAGTACAGCCCAATGATACTAATGTAACCCTTCTATGCTATAACGCTTCCTTTGAACGAGAGCATATAGAGATCTATATAATAATGAATAATTGCAGCAGCTTCATGCAGAAGGTGTAATTCAGCATTGAGAGGGCAGATCAGGAGGTTTAGCTCATTTTCTGAAGACTGTGTTTAACTAGCTCTGCTCTCAGCTCTGTGCTTTTGTTCTTCCTGCAGCATCGTCAAAGACGGGGGGCGTGCGGTTTGCTGAGGAACCTGCCGCCACTCACTCCCATGTGCATTTTGATGAGAAGCTGCATGACTCTGTTGTCATGGTGATACCGGAGTCAAACAGGAACTTCCTGGTTAAGGTGAGGAGTTTATTACATGGGTAATTAATTCGCCTTTTTTGTTATATCTGTGATGATCTTAGGCCAGAAATATGAATAAACCAGGAAGACACATTGATGTCAGTGTTTCACAGGAAAGATAAACTTCCTCACGTCTGGCAGAGAGTAAAATGAGTAAAAATGTTTATAAGCTTCCATTGAAAGAGGGACCCAAGACATACCCATGAACCACAATATCTTTGGCTTAGACTCAGGCTGGGCTCTCTTGACAACAGAACCACCTAGCAATGGCCTAACAACTGTGGCCAGAACTATGCCTGTCTCAGCATGAGAAACCCCACTTGTGTTTTCTTGCTTGTTCTTATGTTGTGGTGTAGGAACACTGCATGTTAAATCACTCTGTCACTGCAGTACCACAGAATCTAATGTTGCAGTAGACCAACATTTCACACAATCCATCAAACATATTTGTCCTTTTCACACTGTATTATGACATGACTACTGTGGCAATACTGGGTATCTGAACACACCAGTATAGGTCAGATGTGTTCAAGTTATTTGTCTGAATGCAAACAAATGAATTGAGGACAAGTATTGAAACAGGGTATTCCGCTGGAACAATGTGGGTGGACTTAATCATATCCAATTGATTTGGGAATTGAGTTGTTTATAAAAAGTGGGTGTTCCATACCAGAA
Source organism: Botia almorhae (assembly GCA_036877575.1). Taxonomy (NCBI): domain Eukaryota; kingdom Metazoa; phylum Chordata; class Actinopteri; order Cypriniformes; family Botiidae; genus Botia; species Botia almorhae. The sequence continues at coordinate 22,776 of JAZGTJ010001240.1, read as the reverse complement.
TGAAGCCAGGTGACTGTGGAGGAGGGGTTATAAGTGAGCTGAAACAGTCATTTCAGAGCTAGAAAACAAAACATTTTGATAATTGAAGTTTGACAAACAATTTCTGAATCATGTGCAATAAAACAAGCAAAGTGTATCAAGAAGGATATTTTGGTTCATCTTGATGTAAGGTTAACTGTATAGACCATAACTGTATAGCTCCATAAACATACACATGCTTGCTTTGGGAACAAAAACTTCTGAGCATATGTGAACACACACAGACTCCAGTGTGAGCTGTCCTCAACACTTACACATATTCCTCAAAGAGATCAGATACACAAACACACTCACATTCACAAAGAGATCAGATACACAAACACGCTCACATTCGCAAAGAGATCAGATACACAAACACGCTCACATTCACAAAGAGATCAGATACACAAACACGCTCACATTCACAAAGAGATCAGATACACAAACACGCTCACATTCGCAAAGAGATCAGATACACAAACACGCTCACATTCGCAAAGAGATCAGATACACAAACACACTCACATTCACAAAGAGATCAGATACACAAACACGCTCACATTCACAAAGAGATCAGATACACAAACACGCTCACATTCACAAAGAGATCAGATACACAAACACGCTCACATTCACAAAGAGATCAGATACACAAACACGCTCACATTTACAAAGAGATCAGATACACAAACACGCTCTCATTCGCAAAGAGATCAGATACACAAACACGCTCACATTCACTCACAGTGGGGGTCGGTTGAGGACTGAACTAGATTGCAGCTGTCTCACTTGCTTTTCTCCATTTCACTCTTTCCTGTATGCACACACACACACACACACACACACACACATACACAACTGTGAGTGCTTGTTTGAACAGCTGAACAATTTGAACAGACACTTTAGATAAATGCCCTGTTAATGCCCTATGTTGCCATAGATACAGACAGTTTTTGTGTGTTCTGTTTGATTCTTGTTTTTTGACGAGGGGTTGTGTGAGGTTTAACTGTCTTTAAGACTGTAAGGCTAAGGTCCAGGTACAGCTTTGATGTTTCCTGGCATGAATTTTGTGTTTTTTTTGAGTCCTTTATCACATCTAATCATGTCAATAATCTATTTCACCCCACAAATTCACACTAAACATTGTTTAACTCTCCTGATGCTGACTGTATATTGTTCAGTGACTGCTATACCAGCCGGCGTCATGTATCATCATAGATCGGATGATGCTCTGCTTCTCATTATTTACGCAGGTGGGCTTCCTGAAAACACAGCACAGGTACGAGATTGTGTTCACATTGCCTGAGATCCCAGAACTTGGCAAAGATGTTTGCCCGGCCCCCATTCCAAATCCACACCTCCGCATCACTAATTTAACAGCATCATTAGATGGTAAGCTCTGCTCCATGAGAATGTCTCCACCCCGGTAGCCAAAAGTATCATGCCAATAACAAGTGCTTTGAAAAATGTTACTGCATGGCACTTACAGTAAATAAATATAGATTATTTATCATTGACCAGCCTTCAGATCTCAGCGCTGTCACCTCTTCTCCAATGGCCGGACGATATTTAGTCTCGTTTCAGTACGGCTTTATCCGTTTTGATTTTAGCGTTTGGAGATTTCTTGGTTTTGACAACAGGTTTTGACTCCCAAGGTGTCAGTGATGATTGTCATGTAAAACTGCTCAGATTAAAGGCTGCCATGAGAAGTTTAAATTCTAAACTGTCATTGACATTGAAAAGTCAAATTAACATTGACCACTAAATCGGCTAAACTAAACAAATACAAATAATATACTAACAAATCTTTATACAAAACAAGTATAAATGATACAATAAACTTACCATTGCAAATTGGTAAGTTACCATTTTAGAAACTAACTGTTCTGTTATGTACCTGCTCATTATTTATTTTTTTGATAAATAGATAATAAATAAAAAAGCTACAAATTGCAGCTTTGAGAAAAATGTTTAATGCTCTTCATTTAAATCATTACAAACTAACAATCACAAAACTGATCACAGGTCAGTGTCAAAGAACTGAATAAAGTTTGGACAACTTTCTCATTTACACAAACTTTTTACACACTTCTGTAACAGTGAAGATGAATGTGTCAGATGAGCAGCTCAGCAGTGCACATGTGCACGTTATGAGACAGAATATTAGAATGTTTATCTAGCTGATGAGTATTAAAGACAGGATGTCTTGGAGGCGTGGCTTTGTAGAGCGCTCTGACAGAAGGGTGGGTTCTTTGTGAAAGCTAGCATGCTGTTGCTAGCCTCTCCAAAATTACCTTTAAGCAATTCACCTGCAGTGTAAACCGTGTGTGTGGAGCTATCACAACATGCTAACTTCTGACTTGGCTAACGTTGGAGGTCTGTGATAGTACAGCCATATGCAGTTAAATCACACTAGCTGTTTTCTGTCTGCAGGTGGTCTCAGGGTGACATGTGAATATATGGCCCATCAGGAGGGAGTGATGTGTGAGGAGGTTCAGATTCTCAGTGAGAGCAAAGAGGATGTGTGTGTAAAGGTTAAAGTTCATGCCCGTGTCATGGGTGGGTGACCTGAAGTAGATCTATACTAACAGATTTGAACATATAATAACCATATTCAGTCTTGCTATAGTGAAAAGACTGTGAAACTGTCCTCTTATTTTCTCTGTTAGACCGCCACCACGGGACTCCCATGCTGTTGGAAGGTGTGCGCTGTGTGGGAGCTGAGCTTGAGTACGACTCTGAGCAAAGCGACTGGCAAGGATTCGACTAAACTTCCAAACCTCAGACTTTGTATTCAGTGCCATGTATTCCCTGTGTGGCCGGGGGACAGTATTCCAGCTTCTGGATTTCTGTTGACAGCTGCCCAACAATCAGTCCCAGTAAAGGGTGCTTTGTCCTTTCTGCTCTTGTAGTCTCAAACACACTGTCATTACTGGCTTGTTTGTACTGTTACAATGGAATGTAGGAATGATCTGTTGTGAATTGTAGCTCTCTGTAATTTTGTCATTTTTCAGGTTTAAAAGAAAACAATCATGTGCTGTGTTGCTCTGGAACTGAATTTTGTGTGTTGAAAATGGCTGAACGGTTCTTTCTAAGTGGAAAACAAATATGTCGTGTGCTTTTTAGGTTTGTTACTGCACTTTCTGATTTAAATATGATCTAATAATAACTGTTGTAAACAAAATGTATAGAGCACTTGAGCTTTACTGTGAATATGTCATGAATCAGTTTCCCATGCTGTAAACCTTGTTGGCATTGTTCATGGCTAAAGAATGTAAATGTTACATTTCATCAACTGAAATGAATTTAAAACAATAATTGTGCAGATTATGTGAAATGATTTTAGTCTGTGCTGGACTTCATTCAAATGTTTTCTGACATTATGACTTCAAGGGCTGTTGAAAAGCAGTGACACAATCCTTTCATTTGTAGCCTAAGTGCCTAAAATCGCGTTTTTCTTTCTCTCTGGAAGCCAGCATGTCATTTTAAAGCATTTCATACTGAACGGCTGAGCCTTTGTCGAGCCTCAAACAGTGTTGTGTGTGTTCTTAAGCCCTTTTTACTGCATGTGTGTAAGATCTTCAAGCCTTTGGAAACGTACCTATAATATAAAGATCGACTTTTCAAAAGGTGCACGTGTTTTACCCTTTGCATCTGAATCCAAATGTTTAAAACAGAAAGGTTTCTCTCAGCGCACGTGATGTTAGTCATCTGTGTTTGTGTCTTAATGACCTTTAATACGTTTAAAACAAATAAAGTCGACTGGCTGTTTGACGCTTCAAAATGTTTTGTGAATCATTGCTTGAAGCGTCCACTAGGCGTCAGTCTACGCCATCTATTAAACCTGTTGAGACAAATTGCAAAAGTTGTTTATAAAAGCAGATAAATTACTTTAAAGTGTTTTGGAGTTGTAGCTTTTATTAGTTTTCATGGATTCTTCGTGAAAGAAATTTTAATTGACTTTAAAGAATTACTATGAGAAATAGCTGTCTGATCTGTATATTTACTGTGTGTTAACGGGTAAGAACTAATGGTGAGGGGTTAAGAATTGGAAACAGATATAGTACTGGTTAGAAAACAATATTGCAATAACAAATGACTGTAGCTTGATCATATCAAATTTCATACAGCTTTATTACATTGAGGAAGAGCTGCTGTGCACTAATTACGTTTAATTGTGTAGTAAATATAATGGCATTACAATGGACAGGCTGAAAATGGTTAATTTTTAAGAGCTGATGAATTAAAGTGTATATTCACTATGAGAATCTGAAAACTGTTAGTTATGTGTTTCTGCCTACACGATATTTTTCCCTTTTCGCGGTATTGATGACATTCTTGTCTTGTGTTCTGTCTGATTATCATTAAATGGCGTTGTATATTTCATATGAGCAGTTATCACAGTGTATAGTCAGTACTGCTTTAAGTACTTATAATCTGTTCAATATATTGATACGAACATGCAAAGACACTGACATACAACTCGGATTAATATGATGTGACGTCTTCAGTCGGTATTGAGCGGATTTTTTATATAGTCTTTAGCTGAAATAGTTCGCAACACTGTAAACTAGAAGCGCAGGATTCAGTGTCTTCCAGATTATTGGCAGGACGCCAGTGTGGGGCTGCAGGAAAGTGAATGTTTAACATGTCGATTTAAAATGAATGCACTTAATATGAACATTTATCAGAGCATGGGTTATTGTGGCGCTTCTGTTATCTTGACAGCATCACAAGACTGGTGATGTTAGAAAGTGTGTCCGGTGAATTTATATTTGATTTAACGGAATACAAGGACATGTACTGACAAAAATCTACATTGAATAAAATATATTAGCTACCATTAGTGCTGTTTATATAATGTGGAATTAGTGAAGAGGTTAGCAGTGTGGTTGAGCGAGAGAGATTCATCAAAATATGCAAACCATTGATGTCCTGCAGAATCACACCTTTAAAATAATAATCTAATAATTTAAAAAACTTATGTGACTTTCTTTTTCTTCCATAGAAAGACACACGAGAATCTGTAGCACTTTTCATCTAAAATAAATGAACTCCAGACACCTGAACTGAACACAGTCACAACGGGACGAGTCGGTACATTAAACAGAGGAATTCTCAGTTTCTTTTTACATGAAACGTTTGTTATTTGGTCAATGAAAAGTAATTGTGTCTGGCCTTTTATCACATAAATTCAACTTTTCTCAAAGAAGTCTTGTTTTAGTCCTAGTAGTCTATTATTATTATTATTAATAATAACAAAATATATAAACGGATGCCTGCTAACAACAGAGTAAATATTACGCAATTTATAAGTAATAGGTTGTGTAATGTTTTGAGTAATATTAGGTAGAATTTACGATTCTTTTTGTTTGTCATAGCTGTTTAATTTAGACGCTTTATTCCAAAATGTTGAATGCAATCTACCCTAACAAACTGCAAATTGTTCCCTCGATTGTACTTAATTAAATTGAGTTACTTTTCACAGTGAAACGTTAACTGAACTGTTTTGTAAAACCAGACAGCTACTTTGAGCACTTGAACTTGTCGGTTCGTTTCAATATGATTATTTTAATTCTGCTTTGTCTGTTTTGCGCCGTGTGTAAAAATTGGAGAAATTGGAGTATAATTTGGAAAAATCTAGACAATTTACTCTAGAACAGTGTAATACTGTTAAGAATGAAGTGCGCTGAACTGTTGAGAAACAGTTGTGACACTGCCATAGACTTTCTCTGGAAGAATGGAACGCGGAAGTAACTCGTGTCACTCGCTGCTAACTCCATTCACTATCACCTCTCATGAATCTAGTATTGGTGAAACACTGAAACAGTTGAAGCAAACGTGCCGTATTGTGTCGAGGCTTCACCTAGTTGTCACGTGCACGAGTTAACCTTAAAAAACCTTAACAACGACCCAGACAAGCGTTGACGAGTTATAACCTACATGCAGGGCCGGTGTTGTGTGATATTCAGTGCTTGTGGATTATTTTTCCCCAGTGGGCAGGGCTAACATAAATATTCAAATATCCCGCATGGGCGTGGCTTTATTGACCTATCAACAAACGAATAGAAATTATTTGCTCTTTGTTTAATCACAACTTGTTTAATACAGTTTTTAAAAGCCGGATGAATATGCCCCAGTGAAGATGTATAATAGTTCATAGAATGGCTAAATTGTTTTTCTATAAAGCCACGGTCGCGCGGAGCAATTTTATAAATACTCGTGCATGCCGCCCATTTGAAGTACCCCAAAATACAGTGTGGACGATGGGGCGGGGCGACGCATTTGGGCGGGGCGACACATTGTTCCACCCATATTCTGTTCTCCCGACATTTTACTCCGGCACAGCAGTGGGCAGTTTGCCCTTATGTGTACATTTATTTAAACGTTTATTGTGATGTTCGAGAATCGACCGTGGCGTGATTGCTAAAGCATATCTCAGGGTAATTCTATAATTAATGTTTAGAAAAGTGTAAGATCAAACATCATTTTTCAGATTGAATCGTTGTCAAATACAGCGGCCTTAAACTTCCACGTTTATATCTTATTCATTGAAGCGGTTTTTGGTCTTTACGTTCAAAGATGTTGTCAGCTGGAAGATTTCCTCTCAGGAGTTCTGTAACGAGTTCAGCAGATGAACCGCGTCAGGGAGTATGAAGGAGAGGATGATCTAAACTGTGGGGTTTTCATATTAATATCAAATATAAAGTTGTGCAGATGTTTAGAAGGGTATAACGATTGTACAAATTTTTAATTAAAAGCAATGGCAAACACAACTTACGGTTCCCTCATTAACTTCAAAATAATAAAGTCATTGTTAACTGCACAATGTACATCTGTTCTGTATGCCGTAATTCTTCACTCTGTATTTCTGATATGTTGCAGAAATATTATTTTTAAGTCTGATTGTCTGTCGTCTACTTCCGTGTTCCAAACCGACCCCAGCGTCATATTCCTCTACACCAATACTCGCTGCTTTATCATGAACCAATGAAAGCCGAGGTGTGTGTGTCGCCCCGCCCCGTCATCCAGACTGCGTCCGGAGATCTTGCAAAAACAATCATTTCAGCACGAAAGGGTTTTTTCAGAAACACATGGTTTTAAACAGAACTTTAATCGTCGTTAAAGAACCTTTCAAGAACCAGTGTGTAATAAAAGCGCGGGGTCGGTGCTAATGTCTGATAGTAGTGTGATGCCAAGAATGAATAGTTATAATATTCACAACGTCTCTGTTTCTAGTTTTTTATCACATGTCAGATATGCATCAGAAAGGTTCTAAAGAGAGTAATAATGAAACAAAAGGAAAAATATCTGTAGGCCTGCCTTACTCTAATCGCGTTTATAAACCTCACCTCGGCTATAACTATGACAAAACATTTATTTTATTGTTATAAAAACGAACAAATTAAATAATTGAGAGAGAATCTTAAAGTAATCTTGAATAAACTGTGGCTTAATGTCTTGAGGCAAACGAAACGAAGTGAAAAACAAAAACAATTTCAACAATTTCATTCAACTGAGACGAGAACCACCTCATCTACTAACTCATCTGTTTACCAATCAAAGGATGAAGTGCAACCCGGAAGTGACGTCAATGCTGCCAGTCAGTTTAAAAACACGTTTAAAAACATGTATAGCTCAGTCGGGTATTATGTATTCATATGGTGGCTGAAGACAATATAAACATTTTAAAATCACATATAAATTAGGTATATCTATTTATCTTGATACTTATGTCATTTTCTTTAAACAACAGGATATTACTGACTCGGTCCCATGTAAAAATGTTCCCATCCTCCTGCAGCGATCCTGCAATCTGTTAACGGAATTGCCTTTTCTCCAGAGCTTCAGTAGAAGCATCACAGCTTACCAGCCCAGAGCAGCAAGAGAAAGGCCGAGCAGTTAGCGAGTACATTGACTGTAGAAGTGATGTGATAAAAGGAAATCTTGCCCTGCTCGAAGGCGTGTTTGTTGTGTGAAATTACTCAGACGTGTTTAAGCAGTGAAGCGCCTCCCAGTGCCTCGGTCACGGATCTTGAAGCCTTGTGCATATATGCAGAATGCATTTGAATCTGAGGAAGAGCCTGTAACTGAGGAGGGTCCTTCCACCTGCCCACGGGACCCCCTCATCTATCCTTCATTCCTTCCTCTATAGATCTCCGTCTGTATGGACGCCGGATCCCGGAACATGCTGAAATACTTGGGCATAAACTCGGTTCTGTCGTTGGACTTTGTGACTGGATTTTAATTGTATGCTGTTTTGGAAATAATCGCCCCACATTTTAAATAAAACAGAAGACAGAACAGCGAGAGAATTTACACTGACAATTTATTCAACACAACAAATAGCTCAAGAAAACGTAGCGCACAGATAAAAACTTGAAATATTAGATGTTTGATCAAGCTACAAGTATGGGCGATGGAATCGCAGAGGACCGAAACCACTGTGGATTCAATTCGTTGTGCCGTGATCGAGGTCGAGATTCCAAAAGCCGGACTGATGTGGGGAACCGGTCACCTGTTCAGATTTCCACCGACACACCAGAGACATCAGCATCCACACCGACCTCATCTAGCGAGGACGGGCACGATAAACTTTTGGGTGTTGATCCGGAGTACTGTCGAAGAATTCTGGTCAGAGGTGAGTGATCAGAAAGTCATTTTTTGTGGAATGTGTAAGCGTAGTTATTTCCTTTCTTAAAACACAGTTTCTCGAGAGATAAAAAAGTCAGTTTCAAGCAGACTCCCTTTAATGTTTTAAAATATGATATATACATATTTTACATATTTTCTTCTGTTATATACTAATGTCAGTGTTTTAATAAATTGACCGACATCAAAATAGGCAGAATAAGCATTACACAAAAGAAAGCCCTTAAAATAAAAATCAGTTTTTCTGTACATGATCTATAGGAATTAAATATCTAAGTTATTAAACATTAAGTGAATAAATTATTATATAAACATTAGGCCATAATAAGGCTTAAATGCAAGTTTAGTTTCTTATGAATATATATTAAAGGGATTATGCATATAATATCATACAAACTACTGTCTAAAAGCCATCAAACATGAGTGTATAGCTCAGTTTATATTAATTCAGTATATTTACTTATGTGCTTGTGTGTATCGTCAGATTTTTAAAACCATAAATTCTAGCGTTAAGCATTCGCTCTTTTAGTATTCCTTAAAGTCCAGTATGATCTAAATATTTAGCTCAGTTGTATTTTAAATATTTATAATAAAATGTGTTTGTACTATATACTATATTTTGTACACAACAGATCTATTTGTACATTAAAGATTAAGTGTTTTTAAAAAAAGGAATTTGGAAAAACAGACAAATGTTTAACAACAGAAAATAAACCAGGTTTATGCTAATCCAAACTTTTCAAACCGATTTAGAGATCATTTGCACAGGCATGTTTTCATGATATCAAAAGCATAAAAAAGCGTAGTGTATATATAGCCTACCTAGAATAATGACATTGTTATATAAAGTTTGACATTAAAGACAATCAAAGATATTTACTTGTATACAGAAACAAAACATGTATACAGAAGTTGATTTCAAGACAATGGGTTTAAAACGGACGAGTAGCACGTGAAGATTATACAGAAAAGAAGACAATATCGTTGTCCCTATATTTCTGTTTGTGCTGGAGTATACCGAGATACATGTATATACACTAAACCTAAACATATATGTAGATATTAACGCACAAAAGCGTGTCTTGTTTGTACTGTAGCTATTGCAATTGTGGAGGCGGATGATAACTAATAAATCGTGTCTGATTTGACATGCTGTGAGTGGTTTTGACGGAGGGGCTCAGATAAGCCCCAGTGTCACTTTTTGTTTTTAAACCTGACGAATGAATGTGCCGGATCCCTCGTGAGAACACAGGGTCAGTGAAGGGTCACTTGTAAGTGAAAGTCTGTTTTATGGGCCGATGGGCGAGCGTCAGTCTTAAACTAAGAGAAATTAGCAATTAATGAAGATCTCGCCATAAACATGTTAGTGCTTCACATTAACAAATACGATTAAAGTTTTCGTGATATTACATCCAAGTGTGATGGTACTGGGTTGCCAGGCAGACATCTGGATAGGCGGAGCAATGGCCAATTTCACGCAAAATATGAATGCTGCACAATTTAAGGCAAATAGAACCAATTAAATTAATTTCATTCATGTATAGTTTATAGTTACATTAGTGCTTAATATCAGGTGCCAAACAACCGTTTAGCACCGTTTAGTTGTGAACCGGTCAGCATATCATTAAAATGTTGGAGGTTTTTTGATACTTTAAAGTTGCATTAAATAAGATTCTTAAACAGTAGATAGGCCAGAATTATAACACCTCTCTACATGTGTGTTTCTGTGTGTGAAACAAGTGCTCTGTGCATCTTGATAACTAGTAAAGAGTAAATTATGTGCTCCGGGCAGGGTGGTGCGTTTGTCAGCTTGAGAACGGCAGTGTACATCATTTGACCCACATTCCGTTTCATCAATGTATTGATAAACCAGTATCTCATATTTTGTTAGAGTTTATTATCTTAACGTGTGTCCTGTGAATTTGGCTAATCTAGAGTACTGGGAAAACTGGAAATTATTGTGAAAGCACCTCTTTAAATACCTGAAAAAACCTTTGATTTTATTCTGTAGTTTCACAACTCGGCTGAACATGCACAAATGCTTCAAACTACTTTAGAAATTGGTTCTACACAAAAAGTATAGATGCAATAATTTAAATCTGTTTTTACCTAATAAATAAAATTACCTAATCTGTTACATATAATTATTGTGTATGTGTAGTTATTATACAATAATCCACTTCTGTTATCCAAGTCATTATCTGTCAGATTTACATCAGCTGTTGGTCTGCGCATATATCTCGGCTGAACATGTGGTATGTGATGTTATGCGTGTGAGTGTTTTCAGTATTTAACACACACAGCATTTCCCTTCAATACATCATATAAAAACCATGATCTTGGTTCATGTATGACAGTAATAATGAATTAAATACTGTATCATCGTGTTAATAATGCTTCATGTTGATAAAAACTGGTTTTATTAATTGCCAATGATTTTTTGATCTGTAAATGATCTGTTTTGGTCTGTTTGGATAAACATGAATGTAAATGTTTTTCATGATTTCATTGAAATGTGATTACTTTTCATTTTTAAAGTGACTAGTATTTGTTGTGAAACTGGTATTTGTTGTGAAACTGGTATTTGTTGTGAAACTGGTATTTGTTGTGAAACTGGTATTTGTTGTGAAACTGGTATTTGTTGTGAAACTAGTATTTGTTGTCAAACTAGTATTTGCTGAACACAAATTGAACACATTTCAAACTTCAGTTCAAACCATTAATCGGGAAGAGACAAAACCAGAATATTGGAGTTAAAGGACCTCGTTGATCAACTGTATTCAAAATGTACATGTGTTAGAATTGGTATGTGATATTAGTTAAACGTCTTACACACCATCCTGTACAGCTTTAATAACTATATGTCCTCACTTTCAACTTCAGCCACTAAACTACCCATAACTCATAGAGCACTGCCGTGTAATACAATTCATAATCAATTACCTTCAGTAGTCATAATCAAATAACTGCTTACCGATGAGCTGACTGTATGCCAAATGTTTCATATTTTAAACGTTTTCTTTTAGTTTTATACAAGATATCTAACTAGTGTTTTATTCATACTATCTTAAAAAGATTTTAAAAGATAATTGACAAGATATCAAAGTAACTTAACTGTCGCGTTTTACTATTTATACACCAAACGCTTATTTACAATACAATGGTTCTTTAAAAATACCATGTTCCTTGTTGTATTAAATGAATCGTCATGCCCCACCGAAGGTACGTCTTAAAAGAGACAGTATACGGTATATCGACCCTAAAATTAACAAATTGATTATATATGCCTCCTAAACAGACGCCAAGGGCAGTATTCGGGAGATTGTTCTGCCGAAAGGCCTCGACCTAGACCGGCCGAAGCGCACTCGGACCTCCTTCACCGCTGAGCAGCTGTACCGGCTCGAGCTGGAGTTCCAGCGCTGTCAGTACGTCGTGGGACGCGAGCGCACCGAGCTCGCCAGACAGCTGAATCTGTCAGAAACTCAGGTATGAGCAAATGAAAGCTTCTTAGATCTCACGCTGGTGCTTAGAAACTGAGTGTGTTGTTACGTCTTCAATGGCCGTTAATCGGCAATGTGTTGATTATTGACAAAAACAACACTAATACATTATTATTATTATTATTGTCATGATTGATCAGCATTGTTTCAGAGTTGATATATTCACATCAGATTATTGATGTTTGTTTATAAAACATTTTACTTCACTTTTTTGTAGCTTACGGTCGTGACTTGACTGAAACGGGTGTTGTGACTGGTGCAGGTTTAAAATGAGATCCACTGCCGTACTGCCGTGTACTTGTGTCTATATCTGTTCCAAATCTATATCAATCTGTTCAAAAAGCCAAATTCAGATCAGCTCCAAGTCATCTCAGATTCCTGTCTGTGTTGTTGCAAAAAGCGCACCATTTTTTGGTCGTGTTATTTTAAAGGGCTAGTGTTGTAAGCAACACCCACTCAGTTGTGGGTTATCTAAATACTGCATGTGCTATTTAAACAGACCTGTCTTAATTCATGACGCCAATGATAAAGCCATACAAAAATAAAATAATCATAAAAAAGATTATTTGTATTAAACGACTAATGTGATTTAAAAGACTGAAGAAAACATTAAAGAGGCGATGAACATTTCTGTGTTTAATAACTAAAACTGTACCTTTAGTCCACACGTCGGTCCCTGTTTTTTTTCGAAATGTAATAATTTGAAACGAGATGAAAATAAATAAATACAGTATAAGAATTGTGATTTTTGGCAGATAAAGGAATGGCAACAGATTACACGAAGTCAAGTTTTTGTATCAAAGTGGCAAAAAAACCAACCAGTGTATGTAAGTCAGATCTTGCGTGAGAGTTACGCTTTTTGTCAGCCCGCACTGCTATAGACACACTCATAATTAGATTTCGTGCAGTGGGCGGTAGTGTGCAATTCAAAGGGAAAGCGTAGGCAATGTTGGGGCGTGGGGAGCCCCAGGTCCTGACTTTGCTTTTCCCCAAAAATGGTAAACACGCCCCTGTTCATATATGGTTTTAATTCAAAAGAATAGGAATCTTTCATGGGGTAAAATCTATGCGATAAGCCTTTACAAAACAGTCACCGTTTACGACTGTTCTGTTAAACGGTTCTAACAGTGTTTTAAAAGAACTATACTCAGCCTGTTCAAAATATCTACAAAATACAGACTATTATGCAGAGAAGAGTTTTAATGTATTGTTAGTTTGTGAAGTTTTGTTTAAACATACGACACTACGATACGACATTTACCTTAGAAATCACATTTAATATCGTCTGTAGATGCACAATATTGTTGTGGACGTGCAAAATAACTAACACCATTTTATTCAAACAGTTTGATTTAATGCGTGTTTTTATAAATTGCATGTAGTAATGATGTAGTAATTTCCAAGCAATTTCAGTATATAATCGGTTCAGACAACAGACTATAACTAGACCAGCAGAAAGTTAAAAGTTTCATGACTGAGTTTACTGTAAACCATCATCTGAACAGCTGAAGTGAGCTCATTCAATCACCACGCTTTCATATCACTGCTGCCACCTGCAAGACTTTATTAAAAGCCCATTTTTACTTCCGTTTTGGAAAGAAAGCCATTTCAAACAGATGTTTATTCTGGATGAACTGTTTGTTCAAATACGTTTGTCCAGATTTCTTTTACTGTTACAAGTAAAAATATTCTGTTCTTATTCCTCTTTAATAGACCTTAGACTTTTAACACTGAGCCAGACACGTAAAGATGCCATTTATTTACAAAAATGAAATAAACGTTTACAGAAAACAGTAAATATATTCTTACATATATTTTAATTTAATCGATAATTTCACACATTTGAGTCTGTTTTCTTTTAATTGAACGACGATTGTTGTCTTTAGATTTTCAGTTTAAAAGATTGTTCAGAGATCAGTCTGTCATTTTATCCATCCATTTATCCTTCCATCCATCCATCCATTGTCCACACCTCGGCCATAGGCGGGGTACATCCTGAACAGATGACCAGTCTATTGCAGGGCAAACACACACACTCGCACAGCTAAGACAACCCGGAGGAAACCTGCGCTGTGACAGGCAGAACATGCAAACGCCAAACAGAAAGACCTCCCGGCTCAGTCTAGACTCGAACCAGGAACCTTCTTGCTGTGATCTGTGAGGAAATAATTATGTTACGCAAAGCCGTGACATTTTCCTAACAAATAAATGGGATCTATTCAATAATATTGTATTAAGCAAAGAGGCATTGGTGTATTTTACTGCTTGTGGGAAAGACAGACATACAATAACATGGTTATGGCACACACATATTCAGTAGAGTTTAAACCCCTTCGAAACCCTTTAAAACGAAATTCATTTTGTGAATTCTGTCCTACACAGGCACACTCATTAACACCGCATTCAGTACAGTATTTGTCGGCATAAAAAGCAGTGTGGTTTTGTGTATATTACCATTATTATTGTTGCTGTTGAATTTACTGTCGTAATGTTTTACTGTTTAAATGTAGCCAAAAGGGGCAATAATAGATTCTATGACAAATGACAAAGACGTACACTTAGAAATGTTCACTGAAATATTAACTGTAACAGCCCAATCTTCCTCTGCATGCTACATAAAATGATCAACACGCTGATAATATTCACATAGACAAACTGATTAAAAGGTTTTAGATCTACAGATACTGTGAAGTGATCATAGAGGGATGAAAGATGGAGGGATAGAGCTGTTGGGTTAAATCGAAGGTGAATTGGTGGGATGTACTTTCTGCAATAAATAAAGTCGTGCATCTTTCTCTTGTTTCACAAGCTCCTCTTCCTCTCACACGCAAACAATTCTCGCAGCGTTGCTGTCACCATTATCACTTTAAGAACAAGCCGCCGCCTGATTGGTCAATATCCAGACAGCGCAGCCTCCATCTCCCCATTGTGCTCGATTACTAACACTGCCCCTCGTTCTGTATGTCTCCATCACGACCTGCCGATCAACTGAACAAACATTACAACAAAGCACTGATTGTGTGCAGACCTTATGAACAAAATAATCACACAATTATTATTTTTTAAATTCTGAATAAATATTCAAGGAAATAACGTTTGCTATAACTCAGTCGGAGAAATTACAATGAGGTAAACTCACGATAAAAGCTGACATTTGATGACATTTTAAGACGCTGCTGTTATACAGCATTTAAAGACAAGATCGCACAATTTTTTTGCGGGAAATTTAATTGTTTTTCTAACTTAAATACTTACGGAAACCTTACATTCTTAAGTGTAACAGCCGATACATAGTTACATTCAGTTTCTTTCTTTACACGATTAACTATTCGGTAACATTAAAAAACTAAACCTGTGTTACCCCACGTGTCCCTCTAAAATTAACTTTCCTAAATCTTAAAAGATTCGCTAAAGTGCTGTGAAAGCAGTGACCACACTTCATTAAAATGTGATGAACCCTTTTCACAAAGAGTGACCGTCCAAAACATTCCGTGTACTATAACAAAACTCACTTTTCACTGTTTGAAAACTATTTACTATTTTCAAACTATTTACTATTTTCCAAAAAAATGTGGTTATGCTTCTGTTTAGTTTAACTACATTTTAAATGGTTCCATTTAAAATTAACTTCCGTGCAGTAGACACAAGAACTCAAGAACGCAAAATTTGTAAAATTTCGACCCTGGGGACATTTAGTAAATTGTGTTCAGAATCACAAAAGTGTTTTCATTTTCCTCTAGATGAAATCAATTTTAAAATATACATGTATAACTCGTATTGCTAATCTTTATTCATATGCATTAACGCTTATACAGTTTCCTTAGCGCACTTACTTGTGTCCATTGACAGAATGTGGAGAACGCACAAAGGAGACCCCAGTAGCGGAACTACAGTAAATGCCTGTGTTTTACTTTCTTCCACCCATCTCTCTCCGTATTTATGTCTCTATATACAGTTTATCATGTCTTGTTAGAGTAACAGCAAAATAAAGGAAGCACTTTCACCTGGCCAACCTGAAGGGGTCGTGATAGGGGTCGTTTTTTGTATACGGGTAGTGTAAACGTCATTTGTTTTTAAAATGTTTCATGACGTCACATTTCATGTCTTGATCGTTCTTTGTATAATTCTCAATGACGCATGTGTTGACAAAGTTATTTTTATTTCTTATTATAGGTATCAGTTATAATGATTTTTTTTGACGAGGCTTGTGGCGAGTTGTGGATACAGTAGTCCAATGTAAATGCCGTCGCATTATTCGTAAAACATCTTTATTTTTTTCTCTTTTTGTTGATGTGAGATGGATAATATATTTCATCGTCATTGTCGAGTTAAGGAATGTATAGATTCCCGTTGCAATACTGTGATGTATTGCACAAATATTTTTCAATATAAATATATATTTTATATTAGGTGTAGGTTTCTCTCTAAGATCAGTGTGACTTTGTTAATGTCAGTTCTGGACATAATCTATAGGCTATGATTGACTGTTTTTATAGATTTAGGAATTATTTTTGAAAACATTAAGTTTTAAAATTGAAAACGGTCAACTCGTTTTAAGCATCTCGTCTGCTTTCATCGCAGAATAATAATTGTGATTTCGCAGTTTCACTTTTACTCCTAACACTTAGAATCGGATCAATCTTATGCTGAAAACGTTGAAATAATGTTCATCAGTTCAGCACAGTACTGTCTGATGATGAGATCATCTCCTGCTATCTAGCTGCAGTTTGAAGTGTCATGGAAATATAATCTCTGGATTACTGTCACCGTTTACCTTCACATTATTTTTGTACAGCTGATAGCATGTCAAAACATTGGCTTTATTTCTGTTCCCTGAACTCTGTATTCATTTATGGAACAGATATAAGATGCACACGGACGCAAGCTTGATGAACTTTGATGAAAATGAGCAGTTCTCTGAGTTCTCTTGACTCAGACAGGAAGCACAACAGTGAGGGATTCAGTATGAACTGATCAGTTCAGTATACTGTTGCTCTTATACATGAAAGAAATATTGGGCTAAATGTATGCTATTTGAAAAATATACCTAAGAGATTCCCTATTTGTTTATATAAAAATATGTTCCTCCAGCCCTTAATCCCAGCCGGTGGCTCCCCGCTCCAGCATAACACAGCTGGGGACCTTATCTACACATGACTGTATAGAGACAAGCTAGCCAAGCACCATAAACTGATCATTGAGCAGATACACTAAACCATCACTCTTCCTCCTTTATCCAGAGCTTTAGTTTGTTTAGTTTACCTGATTTCAGCTTGTGATCACTGACGAAAACAAATGTATCTTTCATAGAAACCCCTATTAAATCCACTTCCAAGCATTTCAAAGTTTAGACCTCTTTTCTAAACGTGTAAGGAAATAAACCAGTTTTATGCAACACTCTATATTATGTGAGTGAATGACGTCACCTCAGCTTGTCTCTTCTCAGAGTTGTGTTGATCAGCAAACAAAGCTGGCAAGCATTAAATGTGAATGCTCCTGGATTCCTCTGCGCTTGATAAACAGTACTTTTAATAGAGATAAACCGACAGCCCTGAGAGCCTTGAGTGTGTGTGTGTGCAATCTTTTATAGTGTAGCTAGCTGTAATGTTCTTACAAACCTGCCGACAAACACACACACACACACACTCACACTCCTGTGCTACATCTACCCGATTTGGGCTTTCGATCTTTTTAGCATTTGTGTTTAATTTAAACTGTCTGCCTTGTTTGGGGTTCTCAGAAAAGTTTTGGGTGGATTCATTCATGTAATGTTAATACGCTAATAAACAAAGCAGGCAGCATTACAACCATAAAGAATCCTCGTGTAATCTGTCTCACTAGAGGAATGTTTAAATTCGTTACTGGAACGTTTCTGTCAGTACTCGAGTCTGCGTTTATAGTAGACAGTTTTGTCTTTACAAAGCCAGTACTTCTTTTGTATGAACTTCATCTTGCTCAAGGACAAAGATTTTTGCTTGCTGTGTCTAAATGTGATTTAAACTGGGAAAGAATTGCTTGGTAAAGAATGGCCAGTGCCAGTAAGCAACATGTGCCAGTTTGGTTTCTTTTTAACCAGTTAGTTAATGTACATGTTAACCTTGACTATGTTCCCTTCAGCCAATTAAGAGGATCGATGAATTTGTTATATTATTAAAACCTAGAATTGTGTTGATACAGTTTTTTTTGTAGCTCAATCTGAGTATATCTGAATAGAGTATACTCTATTATAGTAATGTAACTGCAGTGTGGGCTCTGCTGTGTGTATGTGTGGTCCTGAGACTGCTGGGCTTACTGGCACATTGTACTCTTCTATTATTGCTTACAGTTCATCCATGAGAAAGCCGTGGATTTAATGGCTGAAGGATCATGGAAGCCAAAATATCAACGGACTAAAGCCTTAGACCCTCTCTGAGCTTGGAAAGGCTTTTATCAGTAATAGTTTAAATATTTTGAGATTTGGAGAAAATATCCAATAAAAGTGTATAAATGCAGCATTTTGACCCACACAACCTCATGGCAATTCGTAATTATTTTACATTTGAACAATTTGATGGATTCGTATGAATTGAAAAAGTCTCACAATTTTTATTAAAAAGTACCTCATAAAATAATTTTGCTGTGAGATCAGGTTGTGTTTTTCTGTCTAGTCTGGCTACTGGCTGTTGAACTTTTGTTTGAAATTGTGTAATTTTGTGAAATGTTTCTCATGATTTTTTCATGAACCTTTTGGACTGAAGGCACATGCTTAATTATCTGAAATTAGTTTTGGAAAATATAATTGTGCCAACATACACATTTTTCATTATTACAACATTTGATTTCAAAACATGCTTTTGAAATAGGCAACTGAGACTGAATAATGAAGAAAAGCAGCCAATAAGAGCCCAGCATCGATGGGAACTCCTTTAACACTGTTTAAAAAGCATGGGGAAATCTCAGGAATCTGGGTGATAAATTTCAAGAGTACATTTTGGAAAATTCTGGAAAACTTTAAAGATGCTAAAACAAAAACGTAGATTTTTTTGTCACAACATAATTCCGGTAGTTCCGTTTTGTTATTCTGTAGTTTTGATGACTATTATTATTCTAAAATATAGAAAAAGTGATCCTAAACTTCTGACCAGCAGTGCAGACAGACAGACAGACAGACAGACATACAGAGCTTGTGTATTGTTCTTGCTGCAGCCAGACAGCATGTAAAGTAGCGTAACGTCTGGATCAGGCAGATGAGGTCAGATGAGATGAGATGTGAGGCAGAGCATGTGTAAAACCCAGAGTTTCAGACGGTCTGAAAGCCTAAAAGAAAACAGAGAAAGATCAAATGTGTCTTTAAACTCTGAATATTTCACATCAGTAATGTCCAATTCTTTGCCTTCCATAATTTCAGCACCATCATTTACCATACTTTTATGGATAAGATTTTGTAATAATTTTTATTAATAAATGAATACATACATACATACAAAAAAGGGTAAAGAAGTTAAAGCTTTCACAAAATATATATTGCTACTGGAGGTGTATGTATTACACTAAATAAAATATTAGAAGGGGAAATAAGCATCTGCTGGACAATTTGATGAGAATTGATTGACAGGGGTTTGGTTTTAGGTCTGGGTGGAGTCTAGCAGACACACATGCTGCCTGAATGTTAGTACACAGATCTCTAATATCACAAGGTGGTCACGTTGGTAAAAACATGATTTTTTCTCTATTTAGGTTTAACAAGACTGACAGATTGTTCTAAACTAATAACAACTAAAGCTAAACTGGCAGAGCATTGTGTTAGCAACACAAAGGTTGTGGGTTTGAATACACTAGATAAATTGTATTGGATAAAAGCATCTGCCAGATGCATAAATGTAAATGTAAGTATTGCTGTTTGTCATTTGCTGATTACACTGTAAATATTATTTGGATGCATCAGACACCTAACTCTGCTTTAAGAGTCACACTTCTGAGTCCCAAATCTGAGTTTTTGTTGTTTGCTAAAGTCAAGCATTAATAATTATTTTGTTCATGCTTAACAGTAGAAGTTGACAAAAAATTATGTTACCCTACATTCATTTGCCTTTATATGATGATATTACTGGACTGTGCTATTACTGGAGGTCCACCACTAGGGGCTGTTTAGTTCAACATTTAAATTTAGCCTTAGCTATTGTTATTCATTAGAAAGGCACAGACTATCAGTATCAGCCCACATACTGTAAGTCTAACTGCCTGATCGCATATACACACAAGCGAGACAGCAGAGCCGGGGGGAAGGGAACTAGTAATAGTCCAAGTGCTTCTGCTGTAAGGAGGATTAGACAGCCATTTCTGCCAGCCATGTGGTAAGACAGGGTTGACCCTTGGCTGAACCTGCATGGACATGTTTTTTAACAAAACCAGGGCTAAGGGACCAGAACTCAAGGGTGTGAGAGGGTAGAATGATCAGGAGAAGGTAATATAGAGGAGAGTTTGTGTTCACTTTGGTTGATGCTGGCCACATAACGACCTAAAAGGATAAACTGAGAGAGGAAAGTAGTGCTATGCTGATACAGTAATATATTAAAACAAAAAAATAAGTACATTCAATGACCACCCAGGGACAATGGCAAACAGCTGTATATATACACATACTAATAGGGGAAACAAGGAACACCTGGTGGTATAAACACAATTAGGGCGGGGTAACACTAAAGACTACAATGACCAGTGACATGGACTACAAAACAAGACTTCAAAATTAAAGACTTGACACTTGAACGCATCAAAACAGACACGTGAAAACATTACTGCATGCATGCACCCTCTTCTCACCACGTCACAGCATGTGTGCCAGACAAGTTTGTAAAGACATCCACTCAGCCTCGGCTCAATCAAAAATCCCTCTGTAAAGATGCATGAGATTAATGACCTACAAGCTCTTTATAGAAGAAGAGGTCATCGAGTGGTCACCAAATAACCAGAATGCATCATGATGTTCCACACTCCACATTATCACATGCAGGGGATCAACTGGGCAGTTAAAGGGCAGTTTCTGCATGAGGACAACAAAAAAGTGAAAATAATCAGCAGGTGTCCATGTGAAGGTTTTCACTTGCCTAACTTTAGAAGATTAAAGTTTACCGTCCATTAGTTGCATGTTTTAATGCAGCAGAATGCCATGCACAGATGGTGCTTATGCAGAAGGCATCGGACAATAATGCTTCAGGAACAGTTAAAATAGCAAACCAATGAGTGGGTGCAAAGGAGCTTTTAAAAGTGTATTTTTAAGGTGTAGAATAGTGCTGCACTTTAGCATCAAACTGTGACTGTGTTGTTTGGTGAATCGTGGGATATCGTAATTTACTTATAAGAATTCATTAAGAATTGCAGTGTTTATTATTGAAAGGATTTTCTTTATCCAGAATGTTTTGTTCATTGGAAATGTTTAGGAATTTTTTTGGAACAATTTATTTAAATGTTTGTTTTAGTATACAATATGTTAAATGGTTTAATAGCACCAAGTTACTACAACCTATACAACCTAGTGTGCTCCAGTTCCTCACAACTTCATTTAAATTATAGCTGCAAAGTTTTCACTCTATCACTGTCTTTGTTTGCAACATAACATTTCAGGTTACTTGACATACTTTTTTTTAAAGTCAAATGAAGTCAAGCTGACATTTCCCTGAAATCAGTTCAAATGATAAATCATTGGTATCTTCCCTGTAGATCCTTCACACTGAAGATTCTGAGGTTCTCTTGATATATCTTATGTTATTCAGGCTTATTCAGTTACTAATGGAAAAATAACACACATGAGAATATAGATGTTGCAATGCACCCTTAAAAACAAAGGTTCTTAAAAGATTCTTCACCATGATGTCATAGAAGAACCATTTTTGGATCCCCAAAGAACCATTCAGTCAAAGGTTCCTAAAGGAACTTTAGAAGTTTTACCTTTTTCTATGTAAACATTCCACTACAAGGAACTGTTTGTTAAACAGAAAGGTTCTACAGATGTTACAGGTTCTTTATGGAACCATACAGCCAAAAACTGTTTTTTCTCTATGTCATCGTAAAGCACCTTTTACGTGGAAGCAGGACAGCAGTGAAGGTGTTTGATTTTTAAACACTGATGCAACTATGTTTTTAATAGAAATGTCTGATCGTTGGGAATATTGGGGCATGTTTTGTGCTGTAGTGAAGAGGAGTGTGTGCGCCGCTGCAGTGTGTTTAGTGTGTGTGCTGCAGAAGGAAAAGCAAATGGACTGGGATACTGTGGGCGAGGGATCAAATCCAGGTCATGCAGATCCTGCATTTAGTAATCTGTGCCCCAGCTCTGAACCCATCCATCTTATTAAAGAGGATTTCATTCCAGTAGTGTAGATGTATGATTTCTCCTCCGGCCTGTATTGTTATTCATTCTCTGACACTGTAACACTGAACGATTCTCACAGACTCAGTTCTGTGATGTGAGGATCAGGTAAACCCTTAAACACACCTGCATACAGACATGATCCTTACACAGATATATGGAAACATTATAACAATAAACATTTAACTGGATTCAAGTTACAAACACACACTGTTAAAAATTGTGACCATCTAATAGCATCATCATGCTCCTGTAAGCTGT
>JAZGTJ010001239.1:0-61783 GCA_036877575.1 Botia almorhae | reverse complement strand
CAGCTCTTTGGATCTCATCTTGAGAGTTGACAGCAACAGATTCCAAATGCAAATAGCACACTTGAAATGAACTCTGGACCTTTTATCTGCTCATTGTAATTGGGATAATGAGGGAATAACACACACCTGGTCATGGAACAGCTGAGAAGCCAATTGTCCCATTACTTTTGGCCCCTAACAAGTGGGAGGCACATATGCAAACTGTTGTAATTCCTACACCGTTCACCTGATTTGGATGTAAATACCCTCAAATTAAAGCTGACAGTCTGCAGTTAAAGTACATGTTCATTTCATTTCAAATCCATTGTGGTGGTGTATAGAGCCAAAAATGTAAGAATTGTGTCGATGTCCCAATATTTATGGACCTGACTGTATATATCGATATATATACATTCTAACAGATTTGTCATTCTACCTCATTCCAGGTCTAGGAATGCTGTTTAGTAAACCCAAGCTGGGCCGTATCTCAGATGGCCCCTTGTTTGTGTCCAGTGTCCAACACATGTCTAGTGTGGAGATAAATGAAGAGGGCGCAGAGGCCTCCGCAGCAACAAGTGTAATCATATCACGTTCCAACCCTTCATTCACAGTCAATCAACCATTTTTCTTTGCAATAATGGATGACTTAAGTCACACACCATTCTTCCTGGGAGTTATTTCTAACCCCAACCCTGGAGCATCCACTATGGTCACAAGTCCAAGTGATTCAGATAAAATGGGGTTTACTGATGACAAGCCACTTGCTTTTGACATTCCTCCAAAGTAAATAGTTTTACAGCATGAGGACGTAGGTGAACTTTGGCTGCGCAGTTGGTCCCCACTGAGAGGCAAATAAAGGACACGTCACCATAACGTAAAGGGAAATAAAGCTAACAGATAATTTCAAATTATTCCCCTGTATGTGAATTGTTTAAATCCTGTTAAAAATGCCATGATTTTTTCTTTCGTTCTTTCCCTTTTTATAATTAAAGAGATTTGACCACACCATTTAAGTGTCTCATTATTGTATTCTTCGTAACTGAATGTGTTGTTGAAATTGTGCTTATGATTTTTCATGCAATGAATCACTATTGTCGGGATTAAAAAAACTTTAGTGACAAATTTAGTGATCAATGTTTTAGAGTCGCAGAAATTAGTTTATCAAAAAGACAGCACGCCGCATCAAATTTTATGTTTGGCGGAAACCGGAAACACGTCATCGTGTGTCACACTTTCGCGGGTTTGGAGAAAGTTGGCGCCTGTAGCGATCGGGAACACAAGCTGAATACATTTATTATTACAAGATTCAGTTTTAAACTGCGAAAACATGACTGTCAAACTGTCAGAGGGAGCAATAGAGGTAAGAATGACAGTACAGTGCGGAATCATTTAAACGCGGACAGTTGCAGATGTTTGCTAAGTAAACTAGCCAGTGAGTTTTCATTCCGCCAGCTTAATAAAATACACTCATTATATTATCATGGACAGTTGTGTTATCACTGCAGTATTAATTTTTTGCAGTATTTAGTTTTTTCTACTATTTGCATGTTTTACTGTACCGAAAGCCGAAGTTGTTAACACAATAGGGCACAAATGCAGTTATTGCAATTGAAATGTTTAGAAGATAACGTATGTTATGATATAATAACATCTTCGAAATCTTGTTGTAATGGATTTTGGACCGTAGTATTGTCTTCTCTTTCCCCTCCTACACTGAATATTGAATAAAGGTGTTATTGATGGTGTGTTCCTTGTTTTCAGTCCTTGACTAAAGGAGTTGACGTCAGCAGTCCTGTTCTACAAGTGGTGGTAAATGTCAGCTTATTAACAAACTTTTAAATGTTAAAATGTTATTGTTGGCAGTGTGTTATAACACAATGATCTGATGCGTCCTTTTCTCAGATCTCCAAATACTGCACATATAAGTTACGTTATGGCGGGCCAAAGTTGTGGGTGCACAATTCAAAACAATGCACGCGTGCAGCGATACACTACAATATACACTGTTTAGCTGCGCATGCACTTTGTGAATGCAGTATACTGTAGATAATATACATGATGATCAGTTCAAGTTTATTTAAGTAGCGCTTTCCACAATACACATCGATCAAATCTACTTGATTTGATTGATGAAAACACAGGAGTTTAGTGTTGAAAATATGACAATTAAAAAAACATTGAAGTTTTGCTTATAATTTGACTGTAGGTTTATTTACTCGTTGGGCGCAGTAGTCCGTGTATTGTGTATAGCTATAATATATGTTAAATATTTTCTGCAGAACATCCGCAAGATTGATGGAGGAAATGGCTTGTCCCGCTTCCGTCTTATGATGAGCGACGGGCTCCATATGATGGCCTGTAAGTCAGATCAGTTTCCAGCTGTCATAGTGGGACTTTTATTTTGTCTGTCATTATTTTCTTTAACTTAAAAATATTAATAGATTGTTCCTAGCAGAGCAGCTGTCACAGGAGTTTAGACTCTCATATTGGGCTTTGTTGATGGATCAGTACCATTTAAAAAATAATTAAAACCTGGTTAAGATCCATATTCTAGTGTTTATTCCCATAGACCTTTACAACTCTTAGAACATACCTGTAAGCATGAAATCAGAGCACAACCATTTTTGCTGCATTTGAAATTTTGTATAGTATTTTAATTAGCTGTTATTTTCATACCTGTTCTTATTGATAACGTGATAGTTTGCAAAATGAAATTATTCAATATTTGTGAAGGTTTGATAAAAAAGTCTGAGTAGAATTTGCTGTGACATGTAAACACAGTCTTTACAGTGCATCGTGGTTGTTGCATTTGTGTGCCAGGTTTCTCATATTTGTGTTTGTCTGATACTTTTCCCTGCATGCAGCATTCATGCTCGCCACACAGCTGAATCCCATGGCTGAGCAGAACCAGTTAGCTCCCAACTGTGTCTGTTTGATCAAGCGCTACGTTACCAATGTTCTCAAGGATGGGCGGTATGTGTTCATATCTGATCACACTGTTCTGCTTCTAGCATGTGGATACATTTCATTGTTTAAATGGCGATTTGAGGGTGTATTTGTGTTTCTGTGTAGCTTTGCTTTAGTGTGTGTTTGCTGAGGTGTGATAACAGGGAATTGTGCTTGAGTTTTTAATGCTGTTTACAGACGGGTGGTGGTTGTTTTGGACATGGAGGTGATGAAGTCAGCTGACCAGATGGGAGGAAAAATAGGAGAACCGACGCCTTACGTGGAGGGTGAGAGTATATTAAAACAAACAATGAAACAGATGTTAAATTCAACTTGGATCTTTTTAAAAGTCTACAAGAAATATTAAGCATGTTAATGTATGTGTACACTTTCCTGGCAGTCACAATTAACTTATACAGAGGTTTAGAAATATTAAAAGCTTCATGTTTTTGGCATTGTGTCTAGATTTTCTAATTGTACTTTGTTTTACAGGGCAGTCAAAGGCTCCACAGACTGCAGCTCCGACTGTACGGCCATTACAGCCTCAGAATGGAAGTGATGGTAACTTCACAAAAATCATGCTTCTGTTCAAAATGATGTGGATCTGGGTGTTTGTGTGTATACACCCAAAATATGCATGTCCAACTTGCAGTATGTGTCTTAGCTGTTGGAACTGATGGTTCGGTTACTGACAGTGACATGACAGTTGTCATGTGACATCAAAATGTGACATTTAAGTCATCCGTGTGTTTTCACTCATTAATGTCTTAGAATTTACAATAATTAAGGCCATAATAAGTATTATAATGCCAACTGAAACGTAAACAGATGGTAACCATGGTTTAGACCAACTAATTAGAATGCTAAACATTGCACAGCAGTTGCCTAAGTTGAGTTAGAATGCACACAAACAGTTTCTTAAAAGCAGAAAATGTTGCTATTTGCAGCATATTTTAAACCTGTGCAGTTGGAAATAATTTGATTGGAAAGTTTGATTTTGAAATTGTATAACTTCAGAATGCGCGAACAAAAAAAGTTTTCAGCACAGCTAAATTATGCATAAAATGGGAAACATACAGCCAATTACCTAAAGTCTGCTGCCTGATCTGCAGCTGTATACCTGCACAAAAGGTAGAGGCTTATATTTCATATAATTCAGGTGCTTAAATATATGCATTGTTTAAAAATATTATGCCAGGCAGTCGCTTGTGCTTACTATTCATCTGCTTCTGCTTAGTTTTTCTCTTTTGATCTCTGTATTTTGTATAGAGTGCCGTTTTGGCAGGAATCAGTCATTTCTTGTCTCCGTCTTCTACTCTCATTAGGTTCAGCGCACAGAGGCCCTGCTCACAGCTTTGGAAAAAAACCCATGGCTGCCCCCAGCACCCCTGGCGGCAGCTCGAAAGTGGTGCCCATTGCCAGCCTCAACCCGTACCAGTCAAAGTCAGTCTGAGTATCTCGTATCCGAACACCATCTCTCACTTTTCTTTCTGATTGACCGTATCACAGTGTGTTGTGCATAATTAAAGACATCAGTTTCTTCCTCCAGGTGGACTATCAGAGCTCGTGTCACCAATAAGAGTGGCATCCGCACGTGGAGTAACTCCAGGGGTGATGGGAAGCTCTTCTCAATGGAGCTCGTGGATGAGAGCGTAAGCATCGAGCAACATTAACACAGATTATAATAGTAGTATGCGTGAGATCTAATTGTTGCTTTTCGCTGATTGTAGGGAGAGATCAGAGCGACTGGATTTAATCAAGAGGTGGACAAATTCTACACACTCATCGAGCAGGGAAAAGTACGTCTCTCTGTTCTGTGGCGTGTGGAAATAAGATGCCGTCTTATGTCATCAGATAGATTACGGCTACAGCTGCTGTGATTAATCGTAAAGTTGGTGTTTATGTCTGTTCCTGTGGTGTCAAAAGTTTTGCTTTGTTTTGAGCACGAAAATAATGGCATGCTGGTGCCCTACACAAAATACTCAATGTAATTTAAATATTTCTTACAGTAAACTCAGTTAATCTAGATTGATAATCGTGGTTGTGCTAATACGCAGCAGTTATTATATTTTTAATCTTTTAATTTGGTTTGCATTTGCTGGGATTTTAGGTTGTTAGTCATCTGATTTGTTTCCTGTTGTCATCAGGTCTACTACATTTCCAAAGGCACACTGAAGATCGCCAACAAGCAGTTCTCGTCTTTAAAGAATGACTACGAGATGACCCTCAACGGTGAGACCAGTATCATCCCTTGTGAGGACAGCACCGACGTGCCCATGGTGCAGTGCGACTTCATCTCCATCGCCGACCTGGAGTCCCGGGAGAAAGACTCCATCGTAGGTAAGCGTCCCGCTGGCTTGGCGTCATCAATAACCGACATTTTAATAATTAACCAAAGCGGATCGCATAGTGCTCAGCGCAAATGTGTCAAGGCCCAGGAGGTTGCGTTAATTATAACGTTGATGATGAACGCAACAATAATAATGCCTATGACAGTAATGGCCTACAGAGTAGATTGACTGGGTCCCAGTTGGGCTCGAGCAGAACCAGGGGAGAAAATTCTGTCACTGGTTGAATGAAGAGTCAATAAGTCTGCCTCTAATTATGATAATGGCAGTCGGAGCACGGCGAGGTGCAGCGGTCGCATTTCTCATGCAAGATTTGAGTCAGGTGCTGGCAGTGATTTGTGAAACGTTCCTAATGGCAGCTCAATGATTCATAGCGGTGTCTGATAAGCGAGGATTAAGATGGCAGGCTGCACTGGAGCGTGTTTTGGAATTACATTGGGGATAAGTGATATTTTCATCCCAAACCTGTTTGCTGTTGAAAGACGGTGGGAGGGGTCGGCTTGTAAACCTGTGTGCTGTTTGTTTGTTTACAGATGTGATCGGGGTGTGCAAATCCGTCGAGGATGTGACGCGCATCATGACCAAGAATAGTCGTGAGGTTTCCAAGAGGAACATCCAGCTGATGGACATGTCTGGCAGGGTCATCCAGCTCACCCTGTGGGGTAATGATGTACGTAACAGACCAGATCAATCTATATTCACTTTCATTATATAGTGTAACTATATAATATATATAACTATATTCCATTATATAGTGCTTTTTGGTAGGGCTGGGTAATCTGTTGAATATTGTCATAATTTTGTTGACAATATATTTAGTATAAAAAGTGGAAATGCTATTTAATGATGTATTTTTGGGGGGGCTATGTGGCCACATTGCTTACAAATGTTATACTGAATTAACAACAAATGAAGGTGTTAATATATTTGTTATTTCAGTTCTTGCATTAAGCATTTATTTGGCCACACTTGTAATTTAGCTATTTCGCGTGGTCCTGCCCTGTAGATTCTTTGTGCGGATGACAGATGATTGCTTTGAGTGAATCAGAACTAATCTGAAAGATATCCACATGTAAACACTGACACCAGGCCTTGAACATGGTGCTCCCATACCAGATGATGAGTTCTCCAGTACTGGGAGGGAATCATGGGTTGTCTCTCGATGTTCTGGCAGCTACCAGACATTGTTTGGCATGTCAATAACAGAATCAAGGGGAATTTGTAATAAAAGATCAAATGCACAAAACCACAATTAGATAACAGTGCTGAATCTGACAGTTTTGAATTTGAAGATGCGGTGCTGCTGTCTGCAGTAGAAAGATGCTTTGTCACAGGACGATGTGTTTATATCATAATGCAACTAGTAAAGGTGGTAAAAGTCATGGGATCCATTTTGCCTCTCATACTGTACAATAAATTTCCAGTCAGATCTTCCATAAAAGCCGTTGCTCACACTACGATCAAAGACAAGAGGAATCTTTTACAATCCCCAAAATTTGACTCGGATGATAAAATCATGGCCAAAATCATAGTGTGCACCCATCTTAAGTCCCTTTGGATAAAAGCGTTTGCCTAAGAGAAAATATTATTAAGTGCCTAACTCTGTCTGTTTGTTCTTCCCTCTCTCTTCAGGCAGAGTCGTTTGAAGGCAGTGGGCAGCCCATCCTGGCCATTAAGGGGGCAAGATTGTCTGACTTCGGTGGGCGTTCTCTCTCAACTCAATTCAGCAGCACACTTATGATCAACCCTGAGATTCCCGAGGCATACAAACTGCGAGGCTGGTGAGTGATTTTCTCTTTGTCTCACTTTCTCCCCCTCAAATTGTACAATACAGCACAATGTGCATCTGGCAAGTATTTGTGGTAGACAGGTGCGTTTTGATGCGGCCCTGTTTTTATTTTGCCACTCGTGAGAATTGAGACGAGTGGCGCGAAGACACCGAAATGCACACTCCAGAACACCGAGAGGCTAAACATGTTCATGCCTTTGATACCAAGATTAGCTCTGTCTGCAGTTCTCTGGTGGGCTTTGCATTCAGACTGATATAGGAATGCAAATGATGGCTAATCCCCTGCCAAGATATTCAGTTTCCTCTGGTGGCCGAGCCCATGGAGAACGTGGAATGTTTATTTCTGCTCTGGGGAAGTGAAACAAGGAAGATGGGTGCTGAACATCTCTTTGAAGGCTGGTTGGGGTATAAACACTTTTAGTGCTGAAGTGGGATGGATGCCTGTGTCTGGAGCGTCTTTAATGCTTTATGAATCTTAACGGGCATTTCTGCTGATGGAAAAGTTGTCTTTCGTCTGCTTTCTCTTGTCAACGTTGCTACTTGTAGGGACTGTCAAATTATGTTTCCTAATTTTTTTACTTATTTCAGTGTCTCAGAGACAGACCGGTCACAGTTACTGCATAATCACAGATGCTTTTTCCACAGTAAGCAAAGATGTAGTTTATTTACAACAAAGGGCCTTCAGTCTTGCTATGACATGCTTCATGTTGCCTTGATCATTTAGTTCAGGGATAGGGAACCTTGTTCCTAGAGGAACAGTGCCCTGCAGAGTTTAGCTCCAACACTGATAAAACTCACCTGCCTGTAGCCTTCTAGTAATCCTGATTAGCTGGTTCAGGTATGTTTAATTAGGGTTGACGCTAAACCCTGCAGGACACTGGCCCTCCAGGAACAAGATTCCTTTTACCTGATTTAGCCATTCTGAACGAATGAGAAATATTACACATTTTTCAACCTCATTATAACCCGGTTCGTCACACTGACTAATACCTCCTCCCTTACCTTAGTTTAAAGTCCATACTCAGCACCTAACAGCGCACCTGGCCAAAACCTTCCAGGATTCATTTTCCCCACAAGTTTCAAACCGTTCCTGCCCTCGTACTCCATTTTTTGTCTTCTAATAACATGGGCCCCCCGCCCCTCAGGGACCAATACAGGATCAGATGAAAGCAGTGCAAAGCAGGGCTGCAAAATAGAATTCGACTTTGTTTAATGCCATATTTTTTCTTGTTTTGACAAGCGATTAAATCCTCAGTTTCACCAGCCTCTAGTCAGCCAGTTTCAGCGGGTAATTATTTTGAGGGATCTAAAGGCTTCATCTACATATTGAGGGCAGTGGAATGTGACTGAACACAGCAGGGTGAGGACAGAGGAGAGGTAGAGATCTCACAGCAACCCTATAGCTTCAGAATGCCAGCTTTAAGCACCTGCTTCCTGTGCATAACTGATACACATCTTATTTTACGATAAGTTAACGCAGTCCATAGTTGTAGTTTTTTTTATATAGTAGGGGACGTTTTTAAAAAGTCAACCAACAATTGAGTGATTAGATTTTTGTAGAAATATTATCATTAAATTCTTAAGGAACCTTGTATTTTCACAAAGCACTAGGTTTGTTATGTCAAATTAAACAATTAAAGTACCAGAATAACGCGACACAGAGATAATCGAGTGCATTTTGAGGGTTATAAACGTTCCGTCAATGGTGCTAAGCATTTTAAAGCTTCTGTTGTGCTGATCTGCTCATAGGTAAGTTCAGCCGCTCAGCCTCACGTTGGACCTCTTCTCACTTGGAAAGTCAGGGATAATGAGCTTTCAAATCATGGACCAGTGTGCAGTACACAGCCTCTTGGCCGATCTTCTGAAAGTCCAGCAGGCCACTGTGGAATCGATACACGTCCATCAATTAGCAGAGCTGCAGAAAGCGTAGGAGATTTGACCCTGAAACCCAGAGGTGTTGATAAGGTCTGCAGCTTGTGGTCTTCTCCTGCCACTTGACATTTTGGAGCAGCTTTCTGCTACTCAACCCTCTGTCAGATGTGACTTCATTTTACAGCTCCTGTAGCTCTCCATTTTACTGCCTCCCATAGTTAAAAGTAATGCGGCTCAGAGGACAACAGTACTTTTGTATTGAGTCTAAACAGCACTGTATTGTTTTTATGGCTACTGATAGGAGAAACAGAGTGTTACTGTAAGTGGAGACAGAATGTTTGCATAAATCTTCTGTATATATGATTGGAGAACTTCTCGTACCCAGAAATCTCGAGTTATTCTATAGATTCTATAGAAGAACGAGTTATTCTATAGATTCTATAGTCTATACATTGTCATATAGATGCCACTTTTCATGTGTCGGCCTACTTTTTTATTTCTTGTTTAATATCACACTGCGTAAACAAAATGAGTTGTGAACGCAGTTTCCATTTGATTTAAATGAAGCCATCCGTCTTTGATGTATTAAGCCATATGCCCGGTGGGATTTGACCTTGAAGTCCGGTCCTTGTAGAGTTGAACATGTTAGGGCGCTTAGATGTTGTCTGCCACATAAAGTCAATCTAATTAATCACATTGATGGAGCGTCCGTCGTTCTCACGCTCCACAGCTCAGTGTAGGGCGTTGTCATCACTGCCGCCGTACAAAGTATCCCTCGTTGTGTAATTCAACACTTCCAGGCGACATGTGTATTGCTGTCACACATTTGATATGTTTGTTTAATGGAGTCTGTATGAAAGAATTGCGTTTCTTTGCCCACGGCCATCAATTTTACGACGGTAGAGCGGCTGTAATATCATCGGGTTCAAGAATCGAATGATGATCAAGTTTTGTACATTTCATTCAGATGTTTATTTTTTATTATCTTGCCCATATCTGCGATCGTTAGCTTTTATTAACTGTGACACGCACAGCTCTGTATTATTGATTATAGCTTAATCGAGTTTCCTTTAATTCACAAATGGTGTTTGTGATCACATCCTGTCTTGTGAATGATATTAGAACATTTCATGTCCTTGGTGTTGGTAGGCTAATATAATCGCCAGACATAATAAGTAGATGATATTTGGCCATTTTGAGATAACATTGCCTGCTTGATGACGCTTAGCCGTGCTAGCACCACCTCCTGTCAGTTCCAGAATCTACCGGTAGCCTTTCCTCATATTTGTGATGTAGAGCAATACAGTATATTTACAGCAGTGCAGTAATGCCCCATGGGAGTGCACACATTTGCTGAAAGTGTTTTTTTAAAGCAATATTTACTCTGCAATATTTCGGAGCTAACACAACAAACAGCCATTGCTTCTGTTAATCCTCCAGATATGCAAGGTTGTCGTTTGTAGCTAGTATTTTCAACGTAGCCCATAATTGTCCCAATTTTCACCATTTTTTTTTTACTAAATCTTAATCTTATAATCTTATTACATGTTTAGAGTCACTAAGATTTAAGATTGTTATTGTTTTGATGCAACTCACGGTTTATCCAACAGATGGCATCAGAGATCAGGGCCACTCTCAGTCATCTCCAGCAGAATGGACTTCATACTCCACCACCAGTCACACCTCCCATCATTCTTTCTCACCCTGCCACTCTCGCGCTCTATCTCATTATCATTCTTTCCCATTGCTTGATGCACTCTTACTCATAGGTTGCCAATTACTTTGACTGGATCATTGTAACAGTCTTCTCAGAGGCAATGGAAGCGCTCCTGCCTCCACCCCACCTGTCAGAGCCTTCAAACCAGCGTGCTCTGGATATCTCCATCAAACCCCATGTGAGATGCTGAGTGGGGTGCAAAGTGTGTGTGACTCTGCTTTAAGGAATTATTTGGGTTGTGCGCTTGGTTCATTTGGCACGGTAAAGTTCTCTTGCGGGCTGTTACTGTACAGTTACCTTTAAGAGAACTTTCGATGTCTCACAAAAGTAGATCTTCTGTTCTGAAGCGCTCAAATATCATTCATGCCAGATGCGAATTATTTCTCGCCTATCATCTAACCAATGTCGAAGTGATGAGAAACGTGACTGAATTATGTTTGAGAGCTAACAGATTATTAATAAGATGTGACTGTCGCGTAGCCCAGCAGTTAAAGAAACGTCTTTTGTCGGAGGACTTCATGATGGTAGATACTGAGATGAAAGGCTACATATACAGTGATGTAAAAATATAGACAAACACTTTGTTGCCATTGGGTTTTTTCTTAGTGCGTACAGTAGCGCTCAAGCAAAGCCTATTAATGTCATTTTGTTTTAAATGTGCATGTATTCTTTACTCTGCTTTCTTTTCCTCTGTCGTAAGTGTTTCATGTCCTCTGACATGACAGTCGGTTCAGTGCCCAATCTAGATTTTTTTCCTCTTGTTGTCTGCTCGGCTCAGTTCAGCCACGCTGCACTGAGCTCCAGCCTGTCACTCTACTCCTCTAAAACGCATGCCATTTCCAGTTTTCCCCTTTAACGTTTATACTGCCTTCCTCGATGGCATTGCCGTCATCCATACATTCGGCTCAGTCAGCCAATTACAGCGCAGCTTCAGGATTTGGCCCTGTGTAGTGTTTGTTTTACTCCGTATTGTTTATTGTTATGACTCATCTGCAAGATTCGCAACTACTTTCTTTCGGCATTCTAGTATAAATCACGCACAGTCAACGCTTTTTTAAAAATGTTTCATGGCAGGCTGTTGTGTTTTTTGCAAAATGCTTCTGTTTTTATTGAAGCATGTTGGAAATGCTGAAGGGAAGAAATGTTTTTTAATCAGAAGTAGGCTGATCCTTTTTGCAACGCACGACTGGCGCTATATTTAGGAAATTATTTTCGGAAGTACATAAGTGCAGTGATATAACAAAGGAGCGCAAAGGGGAGGCGAGAGACCAAGCGCCGCGCTTCAGTATTAAACTCATTTTTCAGAAAGAAATAACTGACACAACAAAGTGGTCAGGGCCGCACGCTTCTCTATTAACATGGATATTTTCAATTAGTCATGCCTTTCAGAACAAGCCCTGAACCCTTGTATTTACCGAACCACCCTGTTCTACCCCTTCAGTGCCCGGCCCAATGGTCTGTAGATCGTATCGATTCCTCCGACACACTGCTTCAACTGTTTCTTTTCTGTCTTTCCCTCCTCTTCCTCCCAGTGGTGAGTGAAAATGGGTTTCTGATTTCACCATTGCAACCCTGACCTCATCTTCCTCGATCGTTCTACATTGTTGATTCGTTTCACAAGTAGCCCCAGTGCCTCTGTGGCCACCGTTGTCGATTTCACCTGAAATCTGATTGCTGTTCGAATGTTGCTATTCTATTTCTGCCGATCACATTGATGATGTCAGCTTATCTGCCTCAACAGATGAGCTGTTGGCATTGTGTTGAAAGGAACAGATGCCCGATTAATTATCTCTATATTTTGATGACTGGTAGCATTAAAAGCTGATGGGAGTTTGTTTGTTTACAGGTATGATAAGGAAGGACATGCTTTGGACGGTCAGTCTATGACTGAAATGAGAGGACCAGGAGGTGGTGGAAACACAAACTGGAAGACCCTGATGGAAGTCAAGAATGAGCACTTAGGCCATGGAGACAAGGTATGCCGCCAACACAGAAACAGATTTTTGCCTGCAAAAAGTTTCTCACTTCACACACATGCAGGAAGTATTTATTTTGGAGGCCATATGAACAGGTTGAGCACAAAAGCAGCGCAGCAAGTCAAGCCTATTTTTTGCCACGCAGAAGGTGCTGAACTCAGCAGAAAAACGCACTGAAAACCTGCTTATCAGAACTGTCTTTTACAATATAGGTTTTAATGGAGCAACCTTTAATATTTGAGCGAACCACATTCGTTTAAACACACTTTTTGTAAAAAGACATACATCAGCCTAGACTATTGTTATTATCTCGCCTGTATATCCTTTTCTCCTTTTTTTTTAAGCTTTAACGGTTCCTTAAATACTTTGGGTAGGTCACTTTACCAGGCTATCTGTTTCTTTATCTGATTAGTTGTAATCAGTCAGTTCTGCGTGACGCGTGTTTTAAAAAGAAGGACGGGGGACAGTCATGTGACTGCACGGTTACTCTTCTCCCAGTTCGTTAATCAACCAGAATGCCCTTCCCATCTTCCCAAGGTGCGTGCTTAAGCATTTTACGCATTCAGCAGCAAGATAGAGAACAGAGATTAGCAGGACTCCATTTACAGAGTCTAATAATTAAGAGATTGTATTAAAGATTGTACTATAAGCTGCATAATAAATCTGCCCTTGTCCTGACATCTTTCACTGGTTTTTCTGTCATATATGTGGAGACTTATCTGTTGAAAGAGATACAGGGACCAGAAGTTAAAAAAACGGAAGTTTTACGCGCGTTTTATTTCCAGTCAGTTCAGTTTTGATACAACAAGTGACAAGACTTCCCATATTGGGGTCAATGTTCAGTTTTCAGGAGTCTTGTTTTTCTATAGCTGGGAACACAACAGACGGTTGTTATTTAGGCACGAGGGATGGGAATCTGTGTTCGGATGGTGATATTAAAGAGGCGACATCTAGAGAAGAGAGAGAAATGATGGACTTATCAAGTGAAGGAACATGATGATGGAGCACTGAATGAACCCTCGCAATATCTGAAGAGAGAATAAAAAATTGCAGCGCTATTTTCACATAACTTAGACATCAATTATTAAAGGCGAACGAAAACTGGGTTGTTTTCTCAGCATTGTAAATCTCCGAAGTATGTTTGCCAGAAGGCACGATTTAGCACAGAGACAAGGGGCATTGCGTGACGCTGCTGTTGAATGTGATGTCATCGGTCAAAAGGGGTGTCCAGCATGTAGAATAGCTGATGTTTGTGTTTGCCCATTATCATGTGGCTGCTAACATCAATAACAGCAAGATTCGTGCCATACAAAAAACTAAGGCAAAGAATATATTATACTATACATGGAATAAGTCTATAAATTGACAGTAAGGATAAAGGGTTTATTCACCCAAAATAAACACTTAGTATCTGTTTTCTCACTCTCGTGCAGTTTTGGTTTCTTCTCTTGTATTTCTTGTAAACCAAAACAGATTTTTTAAAAGCTTGTTTTAGTTTCTGGTGGATGGCGCTTCTCATGCTTCAAAAGGTCAAGACTTTGATATAATAGAGGGGTTATGTTTTATTTTGTTTTACACCAGATCCATTTGTGTCTCTTCAGATCATTTGGAATATACGGCACAAGCCGTGTGAAATTATTTTATGATGCTTTTGTGTACAATTGGGTGAAATAACTTTTTAAATGGGGCTCCAGAAAATGGGCGGTGCTACACTAGTGGCCCTAGTATAGTGGGTGCTGGTGATCTGTTGTAATTTTTGACCCTTTAAACTCTTGTTTTGGTTCCTGTGGTTTTGTGAATGTTTAAGTGGATTATTTCAGATGTCATACTCACCCACAACCTCTGCTAATACCTGGGCCCCTGAGGGCCCGATGGCCCCGACAGGTCTGTGATGAGATGCACTTGCGCTCCCACTCGGGTCACATCCCATCAGCTCTGTCGGGATATGATGTCAGACCGCTAAAAGCTCTGTCCCATTGTCTGTAATTTACACTTCCCACAAAACATTTGTGTCCCAGTTTTCCATCCCACTGTTACCGTAATGAAATAAACCCCTCCTACATCATTTCCAGCTACCCTGTCCTGTTTAAAAAGAATAGGTAAAACTGTCACAGGAAATGACAGGCAATATTGAAACCAAAATATCAACTCTACAGCCTCTGTCAGGAGCCATTCATCTTTGAAGCGAATGTGACAATGATTACATAGTTATTTACTGGATTAATTATTGCATTTCAGAGAGGGATTTTGTCGCTAAGTGAAATGACAGTAATTCGCAGGGATATTTCACTTATTGAATAGCGAGCCTTTTTCTCTGTGCTTTCTGTCACTGTTCGTTCACAGTTCCCTGGAGGCTTTTGTATTTATTTGAATTGACACGCAATATCAATTCCAGCCCTTCTGGAAGTTAATTGGGGTCGAATTCTCAAAGCGAAACAACTGAGTGGTCAGCAGTAAACCTGTTAGGAGAGAAATCAATTACCGCAGTAACACGTTTCCACCATTTGTTTTTGTTTTCGTAGCTCATTTCCTTAGAAAATGTGGGGTTAGGACTTTGCCAGAGGCTCCATGTAGATTGCGGTCTGAGGAGAGATGAAATCCGTGGCAGCTGAATTCTGAGTCTAGGGATAGGCAGCGTGCTCGTTTTTTGGGCATTTCATTAAAGAGTCAATTTTACAGCATAAATATGAATCAAGACCTCATTTTCTAAAGAGGAGTTTCTTAAGCCCATTGTAGGTCATTGCAAAGACCAATCTCATCTCGGTGCACTCCTCAGCGCTGCCTGCAAAGTAAACATAGATGCCGTGTGTGTAGGAGAGGCTTGGTTTAATGTGTTTCCCCAGAGCGCCATGAAGAGTAGCTGTCAGAGCGGAGTCATGCTCATGTCCAGCCAGTGACCCTTTTTCCACCCTGTAATCTGTCGGCTCCTGTGTCTCTCTTTCTCTCTCTCTCTGTCGTTCTGTCTGTCATGTGTGTAGAACAGTAAGGTGCCCTTATCTGACTCTATAACTTTCGCATCCTTTCTCTTCTTACTCAAAAACACACTTTTCTGTCCGTTTAACCCCTCTACTGCAGCAAGAGTCTGACTGGAACTTTCAATGTTGGGGTGCAAAATGAAATATTACATGGGCTGCTTTTTTTTTTTAACGTTTTTGCAATCGTAATTTGGGACGTGTCAGCACAGTTTATACATGAGTTTTCTAGCATAAAAAATTTACAATAGTTTAAAAATAAAGTTGGAATTTAAATGATAGCAGTATGGGTAACAATTTTGTAGCAAAAATTGATTTAGTACTAATTTAGTTTTATGATTATATTATGTTTATATTATATTATGATGATTATAGATTTAGTACTGTAGCCTTACATTAAACTGTCTCAGTAGGGGCGAGTTAGTTTTGAACCAGATGTTGTAGCTGAAACTTACCTTCCATCAAATCTCAACACAGACACCATTTTAATGTACTGTTTCCTACATTTTCTACATTTCATTATGTTTCATGCTAATATAGTTTTATATTAGGTGATAGTTTTAACATGTTCTCAAAACACAGACCTTGGGATTCTTGTCTCTCATGCTAATCTAAGTCACGGAACACCAGCGTGTACCGAATTCAGGAAAAGTACAGACCGCACCGAATAAATCACAGTAACGTAGAGTTTCCCTTTTCATCTACAGCTCCAGTGGCTTTGTGCTTCCTGTCCTGTTGTCTCCTCTGCATACATTGAGCACAGACCCTTTGACCTCCCCTCCAGGTGCTTTACGGCTGTTGTTTCCCTTCAGCCTCCAGCCCCGTTCAACAGTCCTTTATGTTTATGCATGTTCTCTGCTTAGCATATCCCACTTTATACTGAATATGTTTTTCTTTTGCATTGCTGTTCGGCCCAGTTTGAATACAGGTTGCACCTTTATTTTCCAAGCATTGTGTGTCTTTATATAAGCTCTGTAAGTTATCAGCCTTCACATTTTGTCAGTGCAAGCATACCCTGAGAATCGAACCCATGACCCTCAGTGTCAGCATCATGCTCTAGCGGTTGAGCTTCAGGATGGAATCATTTTAAATGTACACTTCCAGTCAGAATTTGTGAACACACCTACAAATTAAAGCTCTTACATTTTGAAATCTTCAAAGTAGCCACACTTTGCTTAAATTACAGCTCTGCGGACCATAGCCTTCATGAGGTGCCACCAAACTGAAGGAGTGATCAGTGTATACAAAATAAATGTGGCTCAGTCATTCATTTGAACTGTCTTCTGTTTCCAGGCGGATTATTTCTCCTGCATCGCCACCATAGTCTACATTCGCAAAGAGAACTGCTTGTATCAGGCCTGCCCCAGTAAAGACTGCAACAAGAAGGTGGTGGACCAGCAGAACGGAATGTACCGCTGTGAAAAATGTGACAAAGAGTTCCCTGACTTTAAATATCGCCTCATGCTGTCGGTAAGGCTCTGCCTCTTGGATCGGCCGCCCCTTCTAAAATACAAAGTCAAGCTCTGTGCCACTATTCACCGGCTGTCGTCCTCTGTATGGTTAACTGTCCTCCTACTCCTTAAGTCCTAAAGTTGTGTGTACTTTCTGAGCCACTGGCATCACCAACAGAATTGGCAATACAGTGATTGTTTTCAAAACAAGTGTCCTTATTTTTTTCCTCTCTGCCACTGGTTGGTTAAACAGATTGTCCCGCCCCCTAATTCGCATTAGTGGTTAAGCTGTGTCGGCTTGTCTGGATGCTCAAACAAAGTGGTTTAATTACAGTTGTCTTTGCATATTAAGATAGGATTGGAGAAATTGTTTTATCTTGTGCTCTGCCTCATTCTCACCTGCTGCTCGGCTCAGCCTGTCCCTCTTGTCAATAAATATCTCTTCCATTTTCTTCTGATACCCGAAATAGTAATTTCTGAAACAAATAAAGCTTTTTTCTTTCGTTGCTGTTCTCTTGCTCTAAATTCATTGCTCATTGGAGGCCGCTTTATGTTTGTTTTGCTGTTAATCAGCTCAGTCTGTGTTTTGTTAATTGCTCTTTTTTGCATTTGAAGCCACGTGTCGTTTTCCGGAAGAGGGGGCAGAAATGGACAAATTAAGCTTTATTTCTCGCTGGTCTGCAGCCAAAAAGGATTTAAAAATAGCAGCTTTAAAATATTATAGCTCGTTTAGACCGCACGCCCCAGCATCCAGACGTGTGGAAATAAGCCGATTTCTCTTTTGTTTCTCCTCCTGTCTGCCCTCAAACCGACGCTGTCCTTTGCTATGCTGGAACGTAAGCGTACGTTTGGACCCAGTGTAGCTCAGATGTGCGTGACCTGGCTCGCTTTTCCCATCCTTACTGCCAAAACTGCCAATTCAACCTAGACATTATTATTCATCAAGAAGTGCCTTGTAAAAAATCATCATGCGTGAAGTCTGAATAAAGTGTTTTTGTTTTCTGTTATTGCTAATAGCCCTCTCGTTCTCTGCCAGGCCAACGTTGCTGATTTCGGCGAGAACCAATGGGTGACGTGCTTTCAGGACAGCGCCGAAACCATCCTAGGCCAAAACGCAGCTTATCTCGGCCAACTGAAGGACTCTGTAAGTTTACGCTTCTTGTCCTCGTCCTGTTTTTCTACGCTTCCCTTCCACACGCTACATGAAAGCGTGGCCTCCAGGGTCGGCCGGTGTATTACAAAGACGCTGGGAGAGGCAGCACATTGTCTGTGAATTGGGAGTCTTTTCTTTGACGTGTTTATGAAATAGGCTTTCAAATCCAAGGATTTTTAACAAGGTCTTCCTCTGAATGCTCGATCCGGTCTCGCTTGTTGGAACGTTCTGCATGTGACTAACGTAATGTCTATTTACAAAACATTGTTTTAAGCCCTATAATGATTTTGTCTCGTCTGTTGTCTTTGTTTGCTTGTTTTTACAGAACGAGGCCGCATTTGACGAGGTCTTCACGCATGCAAACTTTAATACATTCCTCTTCCGAAACAGAGTCAAGCTGGAGACCTACAATGTAAGTCTGTGTTTCCTGCATCATCACCACTGTTGAATCTACAGCACCAGTGAAAAATGGCTTATGTTTTACCTTAGTTGCGACCCTGACCCTCAGTGTGGCTAGTGTAGTCTGATTCACAATCGAAAGACTGATTTGGCCTTTTTTAATGAATCGCACACAAAAAATGAGATCTGATTTAATCAGTCGGAACAGTTATTAAAATACACTACATATCACTAAACCACAAGTCATTACTTTCATATTGTGTATACTTTAATTTGTGTATGTCGGCTTGACAAACCAAAATCATTTACATTCATTTATTAGCTCTTACAACAATGTGTAGTTTGACGTTTGTTTTAGCTGCAATGATTGTAAAAATATAGTAAAATATGAATGCAATCTGAAAACATTCAAATGTTACCAAATCATTTTTAAAAATGTTTTTATATATTCATTTAGAAACAGTTATAAGGTTTCAGACTCGGCTGCTTCCAAAACAGCATTTAGTTGGAATTTCTGTGTTTTTCTAACACTACTTATTTCACTCAACAAAAATGCTTAATTGAATATACAAAAAGAAGGAAAACATCTTTTTGCTACATTACCATGTGTTACGCGCATTTTGAAATGATTGAGAATTATTATTGACGCGCCATTGCAATCTACGTTCAGTCCATCATGGGTGCCGGTAATGAAAATTGCTCCTCGCCTTGTTCCTTCACAACATGATGTATTACGCATGAGGAACGCTGTCACAGATTAGCTGGGAACATTGAGGATGTTTGCCTGGAATTTCTGTGATCCTAACGCCAAGAACACCACCTACTCCATTTCCCTTCCCCAAACACACCTGCTCGCAAACCCAACGCGAGGAGCATCTCAGAGGACCCAGGGCTGTTTTCCTTTCCCTCTGCCTCTCCTAATTATTAGAGTTCAGATTCGTGTGTTACTTCTCAAAATTCAAATTACCTTAAATTTGACTCCGTTCCATATTAGCTACATATAATTTATAGCTTTAAATTGGGTAGCTTATTTCTATAATCGGGTTAGCCGTATAGCGAAGCTGCAGTCGGTCTTTGTGTAATGCGATTTATTAGTCTGTAGGGAAATTAGTATTCATCAGAAACGCTGTATCAGTACCCGAATTCTCTGCCGTCGCATCGCTGGAGATCGTTATATTACATATGCAGGTAATGGAATCGGAATACAGTCAGCATTCTTGAAGGTTAACTCGGATGTTCGACAATAGTTATAGAAAGTGATGTAGCGCTAATTAGCTAGCTGCTTTTAAGTTGCATGTAAATTTGGGCCAAAATACTCCAGAATCTGATGCGATGAAATAGCTTGTGAGGTCAACAATTGAAATGGGAAGTATTTTCTCTGTAAAAATGTTGCTGTCTTAACTATGGACGATTATACGGTTATTTACATTTTATTGTTTGCATTTAGCATTAACCTGTGACCCACTTGTTAAGAATCACTGCTGAAGAGCCTATGAATGATTTGATTAGTAGCTGACAAGGTGGCTTTGTCAGGTGGCTAGTTTTTAAGCTTTTAGTTTGTGCTATGATTCTAAAACGTCAGAACAACATAAAATCTTTTGAACGCTGCGTATTTAGTTTTAGACCACAAAGAGTAACAAACGTGTGAAAATGTGGCCTTGAAAGAGAAAGATCTCATTAAACTTACTACTGTTTTCTATATATGGCAGATCTATGTATTTAAACCAGCAGGTTGTCTGTCGGTGGGAGTCAATAATTTTCCCCCTTGTGTCAGAGGGAGTTTCACATTTAAAGACGTTTATCTGCTTTTGAGCGCAGTAATGCCTGCAGTTGTGGCTAAATAGGTTTTTAGGTTAAACTAATGGCGTTAGAAGTTTCCACAGGGCTCATTAGAAGATACTCATCATTTCTTCATAACTGTACGGGAGGTTTACAGTGCTAAATATACGTACAGCTCTTTAAGAGCTCAAACCTGGAACACGTCTGTTTCCTCCCAAGCTCATTCCCTGCCTTCGCTTGCTTTATGAATGCGCCTCGACGTTCTTGCGGTCGATTCGTGTTTAAAAATAGCAATCGTTTGTATTTGAGCACAAGACGCGCGCTCTCTTAAGAGACCTTAGAACTACTGCTTTCGGATGGGGATGAGTTTGTAATCATTTTTGTTTCGTCTGCACAGGATGAATCTCGCATTAAAGTGACAGTGGTGGAGGCCAAGCCGGTGGACCACAGAGAATACAGCAAGCGCTTGATCATCAACATACGGAAGGCAGCCGCACAGTAGAATTAAGTGCCCCAGTCAAACAGACTAAACTCCCAAGCGATTGTGCCGCACTTTTGAGTTTGTTACGGCATCATGTGTGTACTGATTGTACTTCCTCTGTCATTTTTTTGTTTCCTCCTGGGGCGTCTTCCCCATTTGTATTACTTGGTCATTTAATTCACAGAAACATGTTTTGGACTGCAGAGAGCACTGCAGGATCCATACAAAGACTGCTGCTTTCCCAAGTGTTGGTGCTGATTGGAGGGGACCCAACACTGAAATATTGTTTAGAAATCGCTGACGTATTTTGTGATAAAGTGAAGGAGGGATTTTAGAGTGTTTAGAGAACTTAATATCAGTGTACACACACACACTTCATCTTGTGTTCTTAGCTTGGCTCGAGAAAAATACGACCACTGTCTTGTAAGAAC
Organism: Botia almorhae; assembly: GCA_036877575.1. Classification (NCBI taxonomy): domain Eukaryota; kingdom Metazoa; phylum Chordata; class Actinopteri; order Cypriniformes; family Botiidae; genus Botia; species Botia almorhae. The sequence goes on along the minus strand of JAZGTJ010001239.1, from coordinate 40,490 downwards.
GGCTGAATCGGACCTGCAGAACCTTGATAAGCTTATTCACACTCTTGTGCCAGAAGTACTTACCAGACACACACTGTATTTATATAGAGGTACACTGTATTTCTCTGCTATTTCTGTTACGTGGGTAATAAAGCTGTTTGTGAACTGAGGTCTGTTTGCGTGGCTTTATTTTTCATTTTAAACTAAACTTTAGTTTTTGAGAGAGAGAGGAGAGAGACACCACACCTACAATATGGCCCTTTAATATTGTTTGTGAGTTAAAAGTTGTCTCATATTTCTAATGTCTCTCTAGTCCTTTAGCAAAGAGAAGCCGTGAGATGTCGTTCTGCTGTTTCTGAAGCCCATTGTGTCTCCTGCATGCTAAATCTCTTATTCACTGAGAACACATTTCTGTAAAGATCCCAGTTCCCCTAAAATGTTTTCTTTGGCCTTCTCAGCTGTCTAACAATATCCTCCTCTGGTGAAATCCCCTGGCAGCAAACACACACAGCACAACATAAACATCGTTCTCCTGCACGGAACACATCAGCCGCACTTTGTTGTATGTCAGGCCGAAAAGCCTGTTTTCCTTTTCATCCTTTATTTCTTTCCCTGCCACCCCACGTTCTATTTTGTCCCTCCTGGCCTGATGTTATTTGTAGTTTTAATTGGTATTATTCCATTTCTTAAGCTCCTACAGTGAACTGCAGTGCTTCTTGAGGGATGTTTATAAATACAAAGGCCCTCTCCCATTCGCGTCTGTCAGTCCTGCGTAACCACGGAAACGGCCTCTGCGCTCCGCGAGGGGTGAGGCAGCGAGCGTCACGAAGGCTCGAGCTCTAAATTTAGACACATTCGAGAGGAGAAGCACTTTAGACTGTTTATAAAGTTGGACTGACATGAAAGTGCCTCTTTCCATCTCTTGCTTGTTCATATTAATGCGCCTAAGTCTTTGTGATACATAGGGACATGATGAGTGATATGTATTTTGTCTAAGCCTCAGGGCAAGTCCAGGCGTGAGATAGAGGCGGGCATACACGGGGCAAGTCTGCGCCTGTAGGTTTGTGCCCCTGGCTATCAAGAACAGCATTAAAATATGGTTTAATTTCTATTTTTTTCATGCAATATTGACCTTACTTCAATCAATATTGTGAATATTTGCTTCTGAGGTACTGTACATGCGGTTAAAATCCAGCATAAATATTAGTATTGAGCTTTTGCTTCCTCGCATTAGACTTTATTTTGAAAATTTCATTCCCAGTTGACTAGAGCATGCATGAGGCTTTTCCAAATAGTTTGTTTTAATGTTGTCAAGATATTGCACCGCCTTACTAATAATGCGCTGTTTAGTCAGCGGCTGCTATCGTTGGGAGAACAATTAGAATCATTGCGATTTTTATTTTAATGAGTGTAAAGACAACATAAAACAATTTTAAAATGGAAATTAGTTTTAAAGGGGCATTACGTTTTCTTGGTAATGCTTCACTGAATCGTACTTGTTTTCCCAAAAAAATATTATGACTGAAGTCTTAGACTTTACAGCAGAGATGCAGCATAACACAACAGAAATGCTTAATTTATAGGCTTTGTTTCTCCCATTGTTTATTCTGCAGCTACCTGATGGTGGAAGTAAAATTACTGTTGAAGTATTCAGGTGGTCTTGTGATCATAACATGGCGGTTATGGTGAGAGGAGACCGCCCTTAAAAGGTAACAAGACATTTTATTAGACCACTCATATCATATGACTAGAAGATTCAACTTCAGTGTAAAAACTTCTTTAGGTGTGTAACTTTCCAAAAGGGGGAAAATTAGTGCACCATCTGGCAACAGCCTCTTGTAGACTTTGCAGAATCTCTAACCTTTTTGCACTCGGTTGCATCATTATATTATTCTTGCATTTGTATTTTCTTGCGAGACGCTCTTTTGATGAAGCCAAACAGATAAATGGTTTTGTCAAATGCACTTCGCGAAATCTAAACCCCGTTAAAAGTGCGGTAAATCTGTTAGAGTGATAACAACAGTGAAATCACACGAGTGTCAGAGAAGTTTCCACAGCAGAGAGGATTATCTCCGATGCCTCGGAGAGAAACGCATTCTGCTATTACCGACACTTCGAAGGGGCTCTCGACAGATCGCAGAGCAGTAGATAAAGGAAGATGTGTGTGGTAATGAACATGCCGGTTTGCCTGGTTGCTTCTCTGAAGTTTTGCATTGCGCCGGGGCCTTCCAACCTGATTAAGACCTCAAACAGTGATTTGGCTCAGGGGAGCGATGAAGATAATCTCGTAGGCTTGCACTGGTCTATCCCTGCTCATTGTGACGAGGCTGAGGAGCAAAGTGCTTTCCATTAAAACAAGTTTAATCGCCCACCTTCTGTAGCAAACTTTGACCTTAGCTGTAAAGAGAGTAGAGGGAATTGTTGCAAGCTAATGCCATCTTTTAGACTTTCCAGGAAGCTGAATTTTTCTTAAAGGTGAAGTGCAATTTATTTTAATGTCAAATACTTGGTCTTATCCTAAGCCAGCGGTCAATCCATGTTCCTGGAGGTCCCCAAACCTGCAGATTTCAGCACTGACCTACTCCAACACACCTGCCTGGATGTTTCTAGCAGCCTTGATTAGGTTCAGGTGTGTTTAGTTGGGGATGGAGTTCCATGTTGGTATGTATGCTGCGTACAACTTTCTCCATTGACAGGCCTTCAAAGTAAGATTTTTAAGCATGTTTTTTAAACATCCCTCATTTTTAACCAGTATAGCAGTGTCTGATTTTTTTGTTGTACTTTTCAGTTATAAAAGCATGAAATTGGTTTTATATTTTTCACTGTCTGCCGCCTTTAACGTCACCGTTTTGGGCTTGCCATGCTTTTTGAGTGCCATCAGATAGTCAGCATGGTCATGATGTCATTATTCAAATGCCATTTACAGCTCAGGTAATTGGCTCGCGAACAGATTTCAAATCGTGTACTGGCGTTCCTTCCCATAGCGGAGAGTAATGGCAATAGCTCTCTCCAGGTATTACAGACCTCCTTGCGGAGTTTGTTTGATATGACTCAGGCTGTAAAGCAGTAGCAGTATGGATGATGGAGGCAAATAAGGAGATAACCCTCAGATGAGAGACCGTAATTGTAATGGATGGAGAGTCGAACAGTATGTGGGCGTCTCGCTTAAGATTCATGCGCCTGGTGCAGACTCGGAGGCTCGGAGACGAGAAAACAGAGAAAGCAAGTGTCAGTGAGACTTAACCAGCAGACCTTACAACATTATCTGCATGCACAATACGCTCTGGTGCTGGACCGGGTTAGTTGCACCGTTTCCATTGTCCAACTCTTTCAATTAGATTTAGAAAATTGTGCCGACAATTACGCGGCAGGTGCAAGGCTGATACTTTTCATAATTGTGACGATAAAAGGAAACCAGACTGCGTGTCCTGAAAAAGTGCCTGAGATTGAATTTGTAGATACAAATGACATTGTGACTCGTCTCCTGTTCTCCTTTGTAATTGGATTAGGATCTAGATAGTGTTTTTGTTTTGTATTGTCAGCCACAGGATTACTAAGACATCTTCCTCCATGCCAATAAATAATAACTCTTGGCAGCAATAGGGGCGAGGAATTATTTTCTATATCTGTCAGACAGGAGCCGTTTTATTCCAAAAGTGGATCATTTACTTTTATTCAGCTTTAGTTTGCGAATCCCCATACAAGTGTAGGTTTGTGAAAATAATTGGAATTTCCGAGAGAATCCCTGCGACCCTCGTCATAATAATTTAAATGCGGATGGAATTCTGAAGCAACATCGAAAACTCGTTAGTTAGCCGAAAACAGTATTCTGTTCTCGTGACTTTAAAGTACTCCGGGGTGCGATGAAGATCATCTCGTAGGCTTGCACTGGTCTACACCTGCTTATTGTGACCTCCGCTAAGTTACTCCACAACTGTTACAGGTATTTTCAGATTTTGAGGGTCGTGGTTAGTGTGCCACTGTTTTCTTGTATTTAAAGATACTAAATGGCGTCCACATTGTTGATGGCTTACATTTCGTGGTCTCTCAAACTAAAAAAAAAACAAACATAACAAATCGAGGTCCTAAAGTAAACATATAGCTGATTATATTTTGCCACCAAAAAGAAAAACCAAAAAAGGGAACGTATGCTATAAATTTCTATAGATGTGATTGTACAACTGTAAGTGTGAGACAAGACGAGAAGACTTTGAGACTACTGTAAAATATGTTTCGCTGTCTTCATTCCATGTTGGACTATTAACATATGTACATCACTCTCATGTGTGCATGAGAAGATTACAACCAGCAATTAAGAAAGTGTCAGTGTAATGAATTAATATTTAATATACGCTAAAGAGTTAGAAATTGGTCTGACAGAGAGGAGTCTGAGTTATGACATGAATCCAAGATGATCATTTTTCTTCTGGTCTTTCAGTGGTAAAACACATGAATCAGCTAATCAAAATTTAAGTAGCAATTTAGTTCACAAAAAGCAAACCGTGCCATTCTGAACAGACACACAGAGACGTATCGAGCAGTTTATATAGAGCAAACTAATAGAGCCATTATGATGAGCAAGCACATCATGTTGTTGTTTATTGTGACCAGAGAATGCAGATTGATTTCCGTGGAATCTGTTTGTTAGGAGGTTTTTGCTCCTTTCCAGCATGCAGGTGAAGGGCTGGAAAGTAAGATTGTCTGGATACATGATAAATCAGAAAAGAAACATAATACAAAGGCAGAACATCAAAGGTCTGTCACGTCACCGACGTGTCTATGTTTCATAACATTCTCCCTAAAATCCAACTTTGAAGTTGCATAGCCCAACTTTTGATAATCTCACCAAAAACCCTTTGATAATTCTGCCTGCTGCTTTGTATTTGCACAGATGTTGTCTTTGTATTGCTTTATTCAAATTTAACAGTGTTTTTTGAATGAGAGGCAGTCTCTTGCAGTATTAATGGTGCTTCTACAGTGTCCAGACACAAACTTGTGTTTGGACCTCATTGTCATGCTGTCGGGATGAGAATGTAACAATGTTAGCACAGAAAGTCTTTGGCTGTCTATGATAGACACTATGGCATCGCCCTAATGACACAGCATGATAAAATGGCTCCCCGGCTAACAGAGAACGTTCTCGGAATGTTAGCTGACGTTCTCTAAAATTTCTGTAATTAAGTTTGTGCAGTAACATCAGTTTTTTAACATTATATAATCACATATATATAAAGAATGTTACTCTTAAGTTGTAAGTGGAACGTTCTAAAAACATTACTGAATTAAACGTTTGAATAACATTCTTATAACCAAATGATAACCTTTATGCGACAATTAAAAAAGGGACGTTTTAAACGTTCCTAGAATTGTTTAAAATAACATTTGTTACGTTTTGTTACATAATGGAAACGTTTTGGTAACATGCACAACCTGAAATTGTTAGCTGGGTCATTGTTAGCTTTAGCCATTTCATTTGCTGTGTCCCTGTTTTCCCGGCTTCACGACTTCCTGACTGAGCGCTGCCGTGGTTACGCCATCTAGTGCAGCTACGACCGACCATCTCTGAGCTTCTCTAACAGTTATTTAACAGCAGCTCCTCCCTGCTTTCCCCACAGACTGTGTGGTTATGTAACAGTCAGTTGTTTATATGCTGAAGGAAGTTGTAGCACTGTTCCCTGCCTTCATACAGTTTAATTGTGCCTCAGAGCTGCTGGTGCTTGAGTGGAGACAAACATGCGGAAGCTGGACAGTGTTGAGGAAAGAGGCTCGTATGCAGATCAATGCAGTCACGATGAGGAGAGTTTGATTGGTCGAGAGGACTGGAAGGTTTGTGTGTCTTTGCTGAAAATGGGAGACAGAGCTAAAAGCACAAGCGAATATAAAATGTGCACTTTCAGGGTAGTTTAGTTTTTGTTTGTTTGTTTGACACACTGATGACACACCCAAAGAATGCACATGTATGTGCCTGTTGAGGATTTAATTCAATTGTATTTAAATTCTTCCACATCTGATTGTTAGAGTAGAGTAGAACAGTAGAGGACCCTTCCCAAACCGTTTCCACAAACACACAGTTCACTAAATGTCATAGTATGCCACAGAACTGAGATTTGTCGGGATTGGATTTAAAGGGCCTTGCCAACCCCATTAATTAAAAGTTTAAGGCTCTGCCTTCTACAGCATCTCAAAGTCATTGAAGATCTGGTGAAGATGATTCTTACTGTACAGTCACAACAGAGATAAAGTGTGAAGTGAAATGAATCTACCCTCAGGACTCAGTGGACAGTTGTCTAATCTCTGTGTGATATATTGTTTTTCGATTGTTTTTATTGAACGATATTTTTTCACTTTATTCCTCTAAAGTTTTCACTCTATCCCTCTAGAGACACGAACGTTGTGTCTGACAGAAAGCTCACTCATATTGTTTTACTGCAGCTCAATCCAAGCAAACAATTTTAGCTTGGGAGAATGTTTCCCTAACGTTTCCGTTAAGTTATCGAAACATTTAGGTTTTTTTAGTGGTGTATTAACATTACTGCTTGATTACCAGAATATTGTTCAAACATTTAATTGTTTTTTTTGTTCCACTAACAACTTAAAAATAATGTTTGTATATATAAAATATAACATTAAAAAGCTACCACTACTAATGTGTTTTGATAACTTCTACAAAATGTTAACCAACGTTATGAGAACATTCTCTGTTAGCTGGGAGTAATACATCCATAACAATGGCCCTCTCTCCACAGAAATGCAAAACACATTAACACAGAAGTCTTTTTAATTAGCAGTGTAAACGAATGGTCAGATTAGTTTGGGTTTGGCAGATATTGCTTGTTGTAGATCGTTATTTACCGAACAGCTTGGGTAGATCCAGCTCTGTGCCAAATGAGCCAACAGACTTAGGCTGTGTTGTTGAGATGTGGCTGGGAGGTTGCGATTGTGTGTGTGAGTGTGTGTTGAGGATGAAGCTGTGTGACAAGCATCAAGAAATAAAAACCAAGGTAATGCCGCGGCACAACTTCGAGTGGATATAATCGCAGCAAAAGCAACCGATGCCAGAAATAACCATTGGAGAGACTTTAGGCAATGCAAAGAGGCCTGTAAAGACAGAGATAAGACTGAGTAGGCAGGGCCTATCCTCCACAGCCAAAGGCAGCTTGTCTATAGTTATACTTACCCGTCGTAGGCTGAAACACTGTGTCCTAAATTGGCCCACCAGTGACCCACTGTTTCCTAGTGGGCAATTGATGTTGTTGGCAGACCGCTGTAAGATCAGCCGCACAGTCTGTCCTGCAGTCTGCTCTGGAACGTGATTGGACTGCACAGACCTGTCAAGAAAGAGATACGTCTGTTTGGATGCTGTGACCATGTCTTGTTAGCAGGGGTTTGCTGTGGGTTCCACCACGGAGAGCATCGCTGTAGGCAGTGCGACGATGGCCCGACTCGAGGCTTCAAAGCTGTTCCGAGACCTGAACTAAATCCATCCTTTCAAGCCCACAGAGTTGGTTTTTCTTCCAGGTCCTGTCCTCAGATTCTCATGTGGCTCTGGGTGGGAGGTCTGGCTGCAGATAATGTAAAACCAAACAGTGGCTGTCCTTCAATCCTGAATTCCACTGATAAAGAATGGTGGCACATGTAAGGCTGAGGGCAAAAATCTTCCTGTGTTATTTCTTTTCTTTTCCTCTCTAGTTTAGATACAGATAGAGGGGTGACGCGGCTAGTTGTCACGAAAGGGACGTTGTCACGAGGGCTCCATTTCAGTGACTTAACGGTTTGCTTCAGAAATTGCACAAATGATTTTCATGTCACATGTTGGTTTCAAAGACAGTTAATAGAATAAATAAGGCATAGTTAGAATAATTTTGTCCTAAATTACAACAATTGTCCGCTAGGCTAAAATTCCATTACTATTATTCACATTTTTTGAACACTGAACACAAAACACATATGAGGGTCAGTTATGAAAGACAAATGTATTTTTCGAAATTTTAAAAATGTTAATTTAATCATTCATTTTATTTGTTTTATATTATATTGTTCCTATTCAGATTTAGCCAAATGCTTGCAGTAAGCAGAATAATAGCAGATTAAAATGATGACAACTTCCCCCATAATGTCTGACAACAGATCCTGAGAATTATATTAATTATAGTCTGTGGCATAATACAAGATCTTTGTTTTAGCCATAAAATGCGCAGCGGTTCAAAGGAATTGGAGAAGGTCAGTTTAATCTTAAACTTGTATTATGGTGGGTGGAGATAATTATGCACTAAGACCAATTGTTGATTAAAGGGTAAATGTCATTGTGACTGGTAGGGTGTAACGCCTTTATTTACTTAATGCTATTAAGCCATCCAACCAGTTACACCATCGCAGTCTCATCAAGGCATTTACACAATGTATTTCAATGGTTGTTTTAAAACCATTTAGTAAGATGCAGTATTTGATTTTCAGGGTCAGGAGAAGATTTATAACAGTGATTTTCCGACTCTGTGGTTGGTCCATTCACAGTCTCTTCGGAAAGGACCTCAGGCAAGCAGTTTGTTAAGAACACAAATAAGTCATCCATGTGCATACGTGGACCTTCGATAAAGTTACATCATGGAAAAACTCCCAGTAGAGGCATTTTTCAGGCTTGGTGAGGAAACTCGTTTCCTCGTTCTCGTTCCGTGCCATTTGTGTACTTTTCTTTCCATTTTAATATATGTAATTAATGTCCAACCCAAATTTCTGTATAATCAGCTGGCAGAGATGTTGTATCCTCTTGTAAATTTAATCAGGCAACAGATCTCTATTATAATAATTACTATTCTTTCAATCAAATAAATCGCCAAGTTTATTAACCTACACCTTATGATCACTCTACATTTGATGGTTTAGATTTAAGTTTTGTTTACTCTTTAAAAAAAGAGTGCTACATGATGTCATAAAAGAACCATTTTGACTGTATGGTTCCATAAAGAACCTTTAATATCTGCAGAACCTTTCTGTTTCACAAAATGTACTTTGTGCTGGAAAATGTTCTTTTACACTATAAAAAGGTAAAAATGTTCAATGAAATGGTTATTTGCGGAACCAAAAATGGTTCTTCTATGCCGTCACCGTGAAGAACCTTTTAAGAACCTATATTTTTAAATCTTTATTTCTGTGAATCCAAACTGCCGTTTTAGGAAAATCGGACCCAAACAGCTCAAATTATATATCATTATTATACTCTTACAGATGCTAATTAAAGTAAGGTAAGGAGACTGTTTTGAACACTCATCTGTTATGTTCCCGTTCGACTGATTTTTGTTCATTTTTAACCCCCAAGAAGTTACAGATTGAAGCTTTAAGAGTGTTTCGCACTCTGAGTTTTTCCATTCACCGCAATCACGACTGGGAATATAGAGTGAATTGCAAGATTGGAGTAAATATCTGATTGACAGCTCAATAAGGACTGTCACCCCTCCCTCGCTCCTCCTAGCCAAGTGTCATTGATTCAGCTGGAATTGATTATGGCTTCAGATGGCTTTTCAATGGACTGTATCTTAAGTAAGACGACGAGATTGGAAGGTGGCGGGGAATGAAAGCTGTGCTGCATGGAGCAGAAATGGAAGATGGAAGGCAGATTAAAGGAGCACGAAGTGAAGATAGGATTAGATCAGAAACGCGGAGTAACAGGTTGTTTGTGGGGAATCACACGGCCAATCGTAGCTTAGAGATGCTGCCCTGAGATCAAAGAATTTGTGCACAGAGTCTGACCCGACATCAAATTAATCCGTTGACACTGCAACCTTTGTTGTCGGTGAAATCAGTTTCCCAAATGACCCTGTAACCCTCCGGGATGTCTCTTAGCAGTGAGCAAGAGACCAACATATACAGCAATTACGATCTTTCATTTCCTCGTTCACCATGGCCAATATTGCTGTTGGGCCAGAGTCTATTTAACCCACTTTCAGATGATCATGAATGAAATATCGTGTGGCTGGTTCAAATTATTCGTGTCATGATGTGGCGCTAGCGGCGTTTATTGGCATTAGCCCGTATCTGGTCCCATTCTGCTGTGTTCAGACTCGCTCTATAAATGCACCCTCATTAAGCACAGCTTTTATGGCCTGCAGTAGAATCAGCTTATCAGAGTCTGCGCATTTCTGTTTATTGCGTTTATCGATCGCTTGATTTGCTTTTAAGTGAGCAGGCTGTAGTAAATATGAATGCGTGTGTTTTCTCATTTAAGGCTTACAGGCGTGCTGGTTGTGACATCACGTAACAACAAAATGTGAATTAGGTTTTGAACAAAAGGTTTAATATGATTTTTAGTTCTTTTAATGAATAGCCTAGCTATTAATCAACAAAATCAACATGGCCTGGTTAATTTCTTGATTAGAATATCAGGTTTGTAGCAGAATATTTTCAAGTTAAAACTCAAATGTAAATTATAGCATTACAAACAATACCTGTAAAAACGTCCAGAATTCCAACCATGGAGGCTAAAAAATTAAAGTAGGACTAAAATAACATTCAGACCGAGTTCATGTATGTCTTACAGGCAGAAAATTGTATGCACCCAGTACTAAACAAATAGCACAACGCTGGGCAATATAAAACACATTGCACACACCCTTCTCATTTTATTAAAAAAATCTATTATTTCTTTGTGTGTGAATCCAGAGAGAGAGAGAGGGGTGCGACAACAGAACAATGTTTATTGCTTAAAGGGGTACGTGGCTGTAAAAAGTTAGGGAAACCCTGTAGTGGTATCACATTGACTTGCTATTTTCGACTCTTACTGGACGTACCTTTGAAGAGGTCAAAAGTGAAACTCACTCTAGATAGTGATGCGGACGTGTGAATGTCCCCACAAACTCTGTCTGACAGCTGGTGGTATTGTTAAGCTTTCACAGAGTGACATTAAATCCTTTTACACGTACCTTAAACTAGTCTTTGACTCTGTAAGGGTGGAGACGATAATACTCTTACTGTTTAATGTCACAGTGTCCTCCTCCTGACACTTCTCTGAGCTCAGCATTGCCTCGTGGAGACTGGTTGGCAGTTATAGGATATGGCAGGTCATCAGATTAGGTACAGTCTCTATTCCAATACAAGGTCCACATGACCTTCCTGCATCTTCACTGATAGGCCCGCTGGAGAATCATTGGTTTGGTGAGTGATGCATGCATGACCTCTCCTCTCGGGGTGAGGTGGGGTCAACCGGGTGCAGTGTAAACGTCGACCTGTCATGTTCAAAATGTGCCTGGATGACACACTGACAAAACGCTAAGCTAAGCAGAAAGCAGGGAGAGCGGCAGACATTTGACCTCATCTCTGCCAAAGCATTAGTGATTATTTCTCCAAAATGAGACATCCCGAGTGTTGCTCGTGTGTTATGATGTCATAGTTTGTCGCTCGTTTTGGGTGACAAGGTCAGCGGAGGTACAGGAACATCTCAGCGACTTGGAGAACTTCCAAGGACCCATCACATGGAGACACATCTCATTTATTACAAGTTCTTCCGCGTGACATTATCCTCAAAGCACATTCGGTCAGTTGTCAGCATCTTCCTTTGTGAATTTCATGACATGATCTTAAATTATTTGTTTAGGTCACACTCATCTTTTGTAATCATCATGACAGCGTCGCTTTTTTAATAATAGAGTTGTGAGTTGTTGAAAACAACGTAAATTCCCCTGTTGCGTTAATATAATGGGTCATTATAATTGCTTATAATGCAAATGAGGTTTTTTGTTGTGCCTGAAATGTTGTGACAACATTAAAATAACATTAGATGTTACAGGTATACAGTCACTAATGAGGTTTTGATGTAAGGTTCTGTCAAACAAATTGAATGCGTCTGTGTTGGGACTCGCATGTTCTTGTCGCTTCTGTGTGCTGGTTTTGAATTCATAAAAACAATATCAGATAGCGTCGAGTTTGGAAGCGAATCTGAAGCAGCCGTAGCGGAAAGGCCCACTCACTTTCAGAGTATATTTTGGCAGGAGGAGCGTCTAGAAATACGACAAATATAAAATACTTCAAAAAAAACTTCTTGCTTCAGTCAGTTCGTGTTGTATAAACTGGGAGACGGACCAAAGGGCTTCGTCAGCAATTCGTAGCAATTCGCAGTGCATATTTGTACGCAGTCGTTCCACTGTTTCCAGTCTGCTGGATGCTGAGTGTATTTCAGCATTATTGAATTGCACTGTAGCGCAATTTCATTAGCTTGAGGTGAACGCTGGAACCTCATTGAAGTTTTTCTAATCTCAGTACTGTCTGATTCCAGCAATGACATCGACATTCCCCTCAGACTAAAAAATCAAGACCTTGTCATCTTTTAAGTTAGATTTAAAGTTGTTGTTCTATTTTAGTTGGGTTTCTTCGTTTTTTTCAGATGTTGTTTTTTGTTCCATGTTTGATTGGACTCTTTGTGCCATGTTGTTTTTTATGCACTTGCCTTACTAATCTTGCTCGACTTACTAAGGAATGTGCTTTCATAAAATTTAACCATTTGTGTGTTGCTGTTTGTTCTGGTCATATACATACACCCATTTTAATGAACAGTTTTGTCTGTTTACCAAGTCTAATGTTGAAGACTTTCACTGGCCTACACAAAGACCAGATCTGAATCCTCCAAATACTTTTGGGATAAAGTGGGATGCTGTATGTGAGCCAAGCCCCATCACCCATGTTGGAACCTGACCTCAGTGAAAACCAGAAAACATTAACAAACAGTGAAAGCCAATACATCAACTATTAATGCCCATGGTTTCATGACTAAATGTTGATGCACATGTACACACAGTTCCTGCATGGTGCTAGCAACGCCAAGATCGTGGGTTTGAATCCCAGGGAATGCACAAACGGATATGCATACCTTAAATACAATGTAGGTTACATATAGATGTGATGTTCAGGTGTGTACATATATTCTATAGGTCTGTACCGCTGTCATGTGTTGACTAAATGCAGCTGAATTAATTGGCACAAAAATAATCGTTTGAAAGAAATTCAAATTTTTATTAATCCTGTTTAATGTTTTAATGCTAATCATTTTGATTAATCAAAATTATGAATTAAATTATGAATTAAAAATGATATGCATACAGAAGGTGAGACAGACCCTTTTTGTATGTGTGTGTTTGTGTGTGTGTGTGTCAGAGAGAGTCATCCGGCATTCATATGGAGACAGTAGCCTATTCTTCACATCAAACGGATCAAACAACCTCACACACCATTTTCCTAATTGAACAGGAGCAGCTGTGAGGGACGTGCCGAGCAGCGAATGCATCGTGGGATCTCCAGGAAGGCCGCTCGCCCGTCGTCGAACGTCAGCTTTCTTTTCCTGAACCGTCTCCAGTTGTGAAAAAAGGCTCTTCAGCCTTCCTGCGTTCTTCGGGGGGTTGTTATGTGTGCAAAAGTAAATGGAAGTCTGTTTGATCTGACAAGCCTGATTTTAATTGACTGCGGTTTGGGCTAAGGAGGGCAGATGGAAGAGAAGGACACAGAGAGGCATTGGAGAGCTGAGCTGGTTTAATAACTGTCCCTTTCTTCACCCGCTCCACGGCGCTTTGAACAGAGATCCATGGTCAGGTGAATGTTACGCTGCGGTGAACCACAAAGGAAACATCAGAACAAAATAAACTTTGTTTACTAGACCACACAAGCTTTGATGGACAGAAAGTAGGGAACAATAAAAGATGCAATTCCTTAAAATTCTGACCTGCTGTTGCATGAAGAAGGTGTCCCATTACTTTTTAAAAGCTTTATACACAGCTAACAATTCTAGGTTGTAAGAATGTTTCCCCAACGTTTCCGTTAGGTAACCATTAAGTTACTTACCATTAAGTAACAAAAACATTAAATTTTTTTTTTTGAAAATTCTAGGAATGGTCAAAACGTCCAGTTTTTTAGACATCGAATTAACATCATTGCTTGTTTATAAGAACAGTTTTCAACTGTTCAAATTTTTTAAACAAAATTTTTAAAACTTCTTAAAAATATAAAATTTAATATATGATATATAACATAAAAAAATTCTGATAATGTTTCTGCCAGAATGTTTTGATAACATTGAGAGAACATTAGCCGCTGTTCTGAGAACGTTCCTTATTAGCTGGGTAAAGATTCTGACCTGTCTAACCTGTCTAACATGTTTATACATGATTATAAACCTGCATTTGATCCCAAAATATCTGGGGCTGCAAATCTCATATGGAATTCATGTTTATATATTTACAAACACAATTCTCCAAAGTGACTTTCAGAAAATTCAAAGATTTCATTTTCTCAGCTTGTGTGTTGCCTAGGAATCAAACCCACGACCTTGGCGTTGCTAACGACAGCTTCAGGAACAATTAAAGTGTAAAATACAATAGCTCATGCAGTGTAACATTTAGTGTGACTTCCTGACACTGACAATCAACATTTTCTGAAGGTCACAACAACATTCACTTATTTGCTGACAAAGACAACAGGTGTCTTGTGAATGCTAATTAAATGAACACGTGTCTGAATATTTTGTGCCCTATTTGTGAAACAAGGCAACAGTGAATTTATGGATTTGTTAGCCTTTATTTATTGTTTTTTCTCTATGCAACACAAACATTTGCCTTCGATACTATTATACTTATAACAATGCCAGTTTGGGAAGCATCTGAGATATCTATGTTTAAAATATAAAAGAACAACACGCTGGTTTTAACCATTCTGTGAACTAACATCATCTCAACAGACACAGAACTGAAATAGTCCCTCAATGAGATCTTGGTTCTCTCACCTCTTTGCATTACACACAAACAAGAGAATGCTGGGGAATGTCCTTGGAGGAACCGAGCTCCTATTCAATACGAGCTGTCAAAGCAAAAGTATTTTCACCGATACTTTTTCCACCTGTATTTCTGTGTGTGTGTGTGTGTGTGTGTGTGTCTCTGTGTGTGTGAATAAGTCTGCTGTGTACTCTCTGGTGATGGAGTGCCACTCACAGGTCTGTTTCTCAGTGCTGTCAGCACACGAGCTGTGATGTGGGGCCTGGTGTCCCCCGGGCAGACCATCAGAGTGAGATGCCTCCAGACTTTTTTTTGTACGTGTCTATTGGAGCGTTTTCTTGCCGCCATTACGGCAGATGGGAACGGTGCTCCGGCTGTTTTATTCCCAGATTAAAATTAAGCCGTTCCAGACAAAACTTACATTCCTTCACCTCATCGTTTCTCATGTTTTGCTTTAAACGATTCACATTTCCCAAATCCGGCATATATCCTACGTTTGCTATTTGGTTAATGGAGTAAAAATAGCAGCACCACTAAATTTTCCTTTACAGCAACTCAGCTGTGTTCAAAACACTGTACTGTAGCTTTCCCAATAACAAGCTTTTTCTAATTAAAGCAGTGTGGGGTTTTAAAATACTACCATTCTTGTCATATTATATTGCATGTTACATTTATACCTGAACACATTCTCTCTCTCTCTCTCTCTCTCTCTCTGTCTCTCATTCTCATATAAAGTAATGGTAGCTTTCCTGTAGCTCAGTGGTTAGAGCATGGCGTTAACAACGCCAAGGACATGGGTTTGATCCCAGGGATTGCACCTACTCAATGTATATGTATAGTGGTCAATGTATAGTATAATGCAATGTATGTCGCTTTGGATAAAAGCGTCTGCTAAATGTAAATTCACTCAGACAGTTCATTTTAACGTACCAGTACAATTATTTCTTTTCATTGATTAGTTCCCATGCATGCTTTAACACCTTCTTTTATGTAGCTATATAAAAAATAATATTAATATTATATTTACTGTAGGAAATTTGAAAAATGACATTTAGTTAAAATCTGCTCACCAAAATCCCAGTTGTTTTGTGCCAAAATGTCCTGACTCCAGAATTATATGTTATAATACAAAGTGACATTTTGATCAGTGAGAGTTTTATTGTGTCTTCTGGTGCCACGCAGGTCCCGTGTCTTTTTCGGGTGCATTAATACTCCAGATGATTTGCGTGTGATGGTGTATACATCTGATTCCTTACATATCTGATAATGGACAGCTGAGACCACTCTGATATTTTCCTCTCCGCACTGCTGGCCATGTCCTGCCTGTGCCACTGACCAGGGGAGAAACCATGAGTGTGTCTGTGGAAGCATCAATCGACTTTCTCAAAGAGCTTTTGATGGTTTACATGCACTTAGTTGCCATCCCTGCCAATATTTACGATAGATTCTCTGTAAGAGCTGAGGTTGAGAGCACAGAGGAACATACAACAAATAACGCAAAGACTCTAGTTAAAAGTAAGTGTTGGAGAAAATGTTTAAATATGACCTGGTTGTCTGTTATTTATCTTTGTAAAACGTTTGATTCATTGACTGTTTACGATCTGAGCAACAAATGAATAAATTCATATCTATAGGGAGTGACGTTTTAAACTCAATAACAAAATTAACCCACCATAGCACTGTGCAAATGTCATATTTTTAAATACATATTTCAATAAATGTTCTTCAGATAACGAAACTGATACCTTGCTAAGCCCCACCCACTTATTGATAAGCTATCAGTCACAATTTGCATATTATAAGATGTGCTGACTTAGCAGGCTAATTGGTGCACGCTAACTGTAAAGAACATGCATATATAAAAAAAAACGATTATTGTTTTATTATTTTTATTATATTTGTATTATTATTATTCTTGATTATTATCTGATATGTAAAAGAAAAACAATGTCTTGACATTTTGAAGGCTGTCAATGGAGGACAGGCTTTCTGTCTGCATAACGATGTAGTTATGGTATCTACCAGCAGAGGCAAACTGAAGCATTTAATCAGGCAAACTCTGACCCCTTTGTAATTAGAAAAGGAAGTAAATTAAACTATTTTAAACCTCTCAACCAAAACCTGGATATTTTCATTACAGCATTTACGAAGGATTTTTATAATAATCGAGGGACCAACACAAACACCAAGCCATGAAGCTAGAAAAGGTAAGAGAAGGCTTTAGATGAAGTGTATCAGTTGTGTACGTTCTCTAAGATAATTGTAGACTTGAAAATGACGACTATATTTTAGCAAAAAACAACTTTACAACTTCTGTATGATATTGTAGTTCTTTTGTTTGTGAAAGAGTTATTTTGTGTGGTAAACGTTTGATTGCTTTGTCGTGCTGTTGTGTAGCTTTGTGCTGTTGTGTAGCTGTTGTGTAGTGATTCTGAAGGGTCATGACGGTAATGGATAAGATCAGGTTATGCGGTACATGTGACTCTGCATCAACAGATAAAGACGCTCTCAGACTTCCTTGTCTTCAATACGTCTGTGTTGCATTTACTTCTGTATATTTATCGTAGATTCTTAAGTTTGAGTTGACGTTTTACCCTTCATAAGTGCATTAGCGGTTGTGTTATGAGTCTACTGTATGTGAATAGCTAGTGTAGAAAGCCTGGCCTTAGACCCAGGATTTTACCTGTGTTTTAGACATAAGGTCAAAGGTCCCAATCTATAAAAGACAGAAGTGTGGGCTTTAGCTGGTTACCATTAGTCTGACATTTCACAGATTCAAAACCAATGATTTAACTTTTACTCCTACTGTATGTGCATAAAGGCAATGCAAACATATACTATTATAAGAAGCCTCAGAAATTGTATGTGTTATTAAAACTGGCTAGTAAGGGCCAATGGGTGATCAGTCCAGTTTACCTGACTTTGAATTTATGAACTAATGCTGTTGTTTTAAACACACCTGTTGTATTTCTTAAATGCTAAATGAGGGTCTGTTGTGTCAACTAAACATGCCGCGCATATTTAATGTATATTCTTTGTTTAAATTGCATGTTTAATGTATAATCATCAGTATGCATTAACATGTATACGTATTTACAAATTATATCCCCTCCCACTGGGTAAATTACCACTGTGTTTTCAGTGCGCTGCCTCCCGCATTTAGCTATTCACAGAGTGGAACTAAATGGTCTAAATGACACGTTCTGTCATGTATTTCATGGCTGTTGTTGAAATAGATCAGTGCTCCGTTAAATTACAGATAAACAATCGGAAAGGCGGGGTGCGTTCCCATTCCGAAAATGACTCTCCCTCTCTTTCGTTGTTGAGCGTGTCTCTTGACATGCTGTAATTTTTTGTGTGCTGAGGACATTTATTCTGTATGAGTGCCCGGTCCTCTGCAGGAAATAAAGACTCAACCACAATATAAATCATAATGGGCTGCTTTTTTTTACTCTTACAGAAAATAATATTGCTATCGAGAGCATTTCAAAACATTTGTTTGTCACCTTTTTTAACACTGTGGAGTGCTGTGGCTAATAATTCTTAGCCCTTTATATCAGCAGTAATACTTGTGGCCCCCTCGTATCTTTGGGCCTAGAATTGTTTTCACCTTTAAGAAAACTAGCTTTAGATATTTAAAAGCCAACTTTAACCTGAGTGCGATTATCTAAAACCCCATGGATTTTTCTGTTACCCATAATTCTGTGTGACTGACTTTTTTATACTATCTGACGTTCTGACTGACTTTTTATACTGGCTTTCCTGTAGCATAGTGTATAGAGCAACACCAAGGTCATGAGTTCGATCCCAGGGATTGCACATACTCATAAACAATGTATAGTATAATGCAATGTAAGTCGCTTTGGATATAAGCGTCTGCCAAATTCGTAAATGTAAATATTATACATCATTTGCAGCATGACTGATTAAAGGGGTGATGCACAAAGTACGATAAAATACCTTTGTCCTTTACTTCAGTGATTTCAATTCATACCTCACACAGTTAGAAACTGATTTCCCTGAGTGTTTTGTTTACGTTTGTTCCTGTAGCTCAGTTGGTAGAGCATTGCGCTGACAACGCGAAGGTCATAGGTTCGAGTCCCAGGGAGCACATACACTGACAATGTATAACTTGAATGAACTGTAACTGCATAAATGTAAACACTGGAAAAATCTGTCATTCTTTTTGTGAGTACTGAGGAGGGGCCAAAAGCACACACACTGTTTGTATTTTACTTTGGCCTTGTTTTCTCCAAATGATGTGGACTTGCTCTTAGTCTATATATATTTATTTAGGGGCCTTAACCTGTTGGGATCTGTCATTCCCGACATTTGTTTTGGGTGTTTGTGTATTTGTGGCTCGTCACCCTTGCCTTGTGGAGAGCATCGGGTTGTGCTTCTATACCAGAGATACTCTTTTTGTAAAAGAGGAGCGAGAATGGAGTCTTTGAGAGTTTATGGAGAATGCGTAGCTCCTGCAGGGCAAAAAGTGAGAAGGAGAATCAGAGTGAGAGAAACAGACAAGTAGAAGTTTGAACTCCGTCTCGCAAGCGGCGCAGCCTCCCATGGTGCGGGAGAGCAAGGAGGCGGAGAGAGAGAGACATTCTCTCGTCAGTCTTTTGTTTTAAAAGTTGCAGCTCTGCAGTCGAGGAAGCGCTGCGGGGGGAGAGGCAGTGCTATCTGACACTGATCCCCAGCTGCACAGATGTGAGTGAGAGAGCAAATAAAGCGATGAGTGTTTTGTAGTGTGTTTCTGGGGTGAGGAACTGTGTCTAAAGTGTCAGGCTTGATCCTGGGTTTGAATGTCAGTGCCTTTGATTGTCGTCTGACAAAAGACCGCAGAGATTGCGTAGCGCTTCGTATAAATCACAGACTGGATATTGGGATGGCAGGGAAAGTGTACGTCTCCTCTTTCAAACTGACTTAATCTTACACCTTTTAATTAGGGGCCAAGCAAAGATTTAATTCGTTTTCTTCTCAAAGCTGCAATCCCTGACGATTTTGGTTAAAAATGAACAAAATCAGTCATTGAGCGGTACATAATAGATCAGTGTTTAAAACGCTCCCTTTACTTTACCCTAATTCACAAAGGTGAGTTTATAATAATGATTTATAATTTGAGCTGTCGGCCTGATTTCCCTGGAAATGTCAGTTTGACTTCATTTGACTTATATTTGAAGTATATAAAGTAACCTGCAGTTTTATGATCCAAAAAAGATAGCGATAGAGAGGCCAGTTACATATTGTAGGTATTTAACATTGTTAAACTGGTTGTGAGTCTAAAGCAGCCCATTGAACCATTCGGATCATATTTGTGAAATTGGCCACAGAAATTGCTTTGCAAAATCTCAAAATTAATTCTGGGATCTTCCAGATAAACAATGTACCGCCACCAACTGTTATCTACCACTTTAACAAACTTTTGTTTAGTGTTCACTTTTGGCAAGTTGATCTTCAAACTCTAGCTTGTTGACTGGTTTTGTATTGAAAACCATGGCTGTGACAGCAACAGCCCTTTTCTGAGCTAAGCTTTGGTGTACTGACTCTTATTTTGGCTTGTCTCTTTGGCAACTGTCAAAGTGGTGACGGTGTGGTGCAGTGGCTAAAGATAGCTTAGTTGGCGATTAGAAGGTTGTTGGTTTGAATATCATGTAGCATGACTCAGTTTTTCAATGATAAATGATATTTTTTGGGCCATGTTTACGCCTTGCATATATTGTTATTTTGTACATAGTTTAAATAAATTTAAAGATAATATAATTAATAAGATATTAAATCTCAGTTGTGGACTCACAACCCTATTGGTCTGTTTCTTATATCGTGCCTCTGGTCCTCAGCAGATATGATGGCACTTGTTTACGACGCCTTCTGTCTGTTAAAGTCTTCAAAACTCATTAGAATACAAGTTCTTAGTCCAGCGCACATGTGCATCGCCCTCCCTTCGAAACTCGCCCTCATTTTTTCCCGTGGGATTTTTTCCGTGTGCAACCTCTGATTAATTGGCGATTCATTTATTGCAAATGTTTATTTGGTCCTGGGGGCACAGGGGACCGAGGATTTAGTGACTGGTACAGTTGCAACAAGGTGATTAGGCAGATGTTATTTGTGGATTATGATATTATCCAGTGTTGTTTCTGTATTATTATATTCAGTGCTAATGATGACAGAGATTATGTGTTAATAGAACTCTGTAAATGTCTTAAGGAACCTGAAGTTTATAAACCAAATTGAATTCTTCAGCACATTGCAATATCACTTGCACGTAGGTGTACATAGCATCTGTAACTATGTATACAGCCTAACTGTGCCTTTATACTTCCTTATTTGTGTACGGGAAGCTTCATTTAACAGGGAAAATTCCTTGTGTGTGAAATCACTTTTGGCAATGAAGCTTTTCCTGATCTGATAAAGAATAATAGCCACCGTTTTACATACTTCAAAAAAATGAAAATTTTGTCATTATCTGCTTATCCTCATGTCTTTTAACATGTCATTCCAACTGTATATAGTTATTTTTTTGTGTTATGGAAAACATGTTTTTGTGTACATTATTCCAAGTCATTTGAAGTCATACAACAGCTTGGCCTTGTCAAATTAACCACATTTTGAAAAACTTCCTTGGCTTTTTTTGTTGATATTTTTACAAAAGCAAGACCAACATTAAAAGCCAAATGAGGATAAGCCAAAATATTAAATTCCATGATTTAATAGGTACTAAGTAATAAATATTTTGGCTTCCATCACTATTTATATTGGTTTAGGTGTTTAAAAAATAACAACAAGGTTAAAAATATCTGAGCCAGGGACCACTGGTTGAGTTGACGTTAAATTTCCAGCTAGATGTAAGAACGGACTTCCCTGAGCGTAAAATCATTAGTAACTAATATTCATCACATTCTCTGTAGTTCTCAAATCAAATGTTGTCAAATACGAGCACAGATTGTACAGCAATAACATCCGTCATTTTAATGTGTCTCCAAACCGAACACACATCACGGCGTTAAATAAGTGCCATATTTCATCTGAGACCTGCAGCTGAGGTAAATATACACCACGTACACATTTGGAATGATTAGGGTGACTAAAGGACAGAATTTTAATTTTTGGGTGACGTATTTCTTTCAGATTCATGACTCTTGAGTTTTTGGTAATTGAAGGCTTCAGGGTAAAAATAAAAAACAAAGGAAAAATGGCCACAAGTTCGGTGCAGAGAAAAATAAAGCTTGTAAAAGAGAATGGTTTTTGTGTTTGAGCGCGTCAGCCTTTGTGTGTGTGTGATTAATGGAAAGGCGGAAAGTGCTGTGTATGTCATTAGGCGTGCAGCTTGGGGGCTTGTCTCGGCTTTGAATTTGTCCAGAACTGATGGGGCTTCGGGCCAGTCAGTTTGAGCCCCAGTTTTATTGGGTTGCCCCCGCTGAAATTGATCCGGCCTTTTAATTGTAGCCATTGATCAGCCGTTAGCTTGACAGAGACGGTTTCGCTTCTTGAGTGACTACAGTTATCCGTTAGCAAATCGTAATAAACGGCTACGGTAAATCAAAGCGAAGCCCGCGGATGCACCAGGTGCCGCTTGCCCTCAGGCGGCGTGAGGTGGTGTTGTTTACGACCCCAACTCCTCTACGGTGGGTCAAAACGAAACTGATAAAAAAAAATGCCGGCGTCAAGACCTCCATAGCAGTAGTTTTCTCTTGTTGTTTAGACTGTAGTTTTATTTGTGATCTTTTGACAGGTAAAGTTTGACTTCCAAAGTCTCGAGCGGGCCTGTGTTAAGGTGCGAGTCATAAAGCCTCGGCTGTTTTATATGCAGCGTGTTGAGCCGGCGGGAGTGAGGTTCAGTGAGGCCTAATGGGAATTTCCGGCTAAATAAATAAACACTGGAGTGGAGAGCGGAAAGGCTTACATAGGGGAAGATGATATTAGGTTTGTGATTGATTGGGGAGAGAGGGACCTGAGAGGTGGGGGGGGGGGTTGGAGAGGCAGGTGTTATGACGTTGCGTCATTTCGTTTATTCTGTTAATTATCATGTCTCTCTCTGTGCATCTCTTCCTCTCTCTCTTCTCGTTGTACTTTTTAATTTTCTAAAGGCTTGCTTTTAATTAAACTCACACAGCGGTGAAAGGAAGTCAATTAAAACCCTTGCATCTCCCCAGCATGCTGGATTCCTCACTTCAGTATTTGACTTCCTCTCGGTTTCGTATACCAGCGGCGTGTTACAGCACAAATCTATACATACACAGTAATAAAAACACTTAAGTCACACTTGTGTGCGTGTGTGTACGTGTGCGTGTGTACGTGTGTCTGAGTGTGTGTCTGTGTGTGTGTGTCTGTGTGTGTGTGTCTGTGTGTGTGTGTCTGAGTGTGTGTGTCTGAGTGTGTGTGTCTGAGTGTGTGTGTCTGAGTGTGAGTGTCTGAGTGTGTGTGTGTATATATATTTAAATAGCTAACAAAGGTAAAGGTAGTTTTAGTGTCATTAAGTTGCTTAATGGCACTTTGTTTTATTTTGTCAATGACGTTTATATGTTTTTATTTATGCCTTAGTTAAAATGGCCAAACCTTATGGGTTTTCTGGAGACTTGGGGCCGCTGTTCATCATACTCTGAATACACTCTGTATTGTTAAACCATTCACTCCCTTGTTTCTTCTCTCTCTTGCTCTCGCCCTCCCTTCACTGTGGTGGTCCTTCAGTTCTCATTTTCAATTGGCTGCTGTAGTTGTCATACTCCGGTTCTTCCCGTGGCCCAGTGAGCCTCCTCCACTCTTCCCCCCGGTCCACCATCTGTTCTGCATCTGCCACTTTTATCAGCTCGTCTCCCAGTGGTTCCTGCTCACCTCGTTCCCTCACTTACTGCTCTCCTCTTTCCCTTTAACCCCGTGCTCCTCCCAGCCCTCTCTCCCTCTCACAGCCTCTTCTCCTTCATTCACTGGGTTTAGAAGTCATGCAGAGACTAAGATCAAGTTATTTTTAGAAGCTTTAAAGCACTTGTAAATAAATGGCAGTTAAACAGAGAGCGGGGAACACAACTGAAGCAGGTTTTCTGTCAGGCTCTGGGCCACACAGAGTTTAGCTGAATCACTAATATTTTGCTTTTATTCCTGAATTACGAACTGTTGGGAATCCAGGCAGGCGGGTAGATCTAAAGCTAATGTCATCTGAATTACTCACTTTTAAAGGTACAATTTTTTAATGATGTTTCTATGTTAGCTGACGTCTAATTATATATAGGATGTTTTGAATTACACAAAGACAGTTACAGTACATGCTTACTGTACGTACAGTATTGTACTGTATTGTACACGATGTACGCACTGTACAGTACGAGCTTTCTGGTTGCTCAGTGGTTAGAGCATGGTGTTAACAACCCCAAGGTCATGGGTTCTATCCCAGGGATTGCACATGCTCAGAAACAATGTTGAGTATAATGCAATGTAAGTCGCTTTGGATAAAAGCGTCTGCCAAATGCATAAAATGTAAATGTAAGTACATGATGCTATTTTATTTTAAAGAACCTATATGGATCTAATGGCCTTAAAAAAAATAAATATATATATATATATAATGTATATCCCTATTTGTAATATACAGTGTGTGCAATATGTAGCCATACTTAATTCAAACAGATTCACAAAAAATATGTCCTATTTGTTTGAATCGGGAAAAATATTTGCTTCAACCAGTATACGAAAATAGCCAACTTCTGTAGTATTTTAAAATATGTTGCATTTATGTTCAAGTATGTGATTTTTATATCTGTGAAATACATACATCACCACATATATATTTTAAACGGGTTTTACACGTCTGTCTATAGATCTGATTGCTGTATGGGTATCAAGGGAAATGTGATTCGCTGTGATATACACACTTTAAATATTGTGATGGTTTTCTATAGTACCATTCATTACTGAAAACGACTGCGGCTCTTGTGAAAGTCTATTTCATCTGCTGGATGATGTAAATCCACATGATAGAGATTGGGAGAGTGAGAGAGAGAGTGAGAGAGAGAGGGGGGGGAGATGGAGAGGTGAGACAAGCTCCTGCGCGTCAGAGAGAGAATGAGCCGAGACTCACCATGTTATCACATTAGAAATGCTCATCAATTCAAATGTATTACCGTTTCCGTCCTCTGCCATGCAGAAAACTAACTTTTTCCCTCTTTTCAACGAACAGAATTAAAAAAAAAAAAAAAGTAATTTATACTCCAGCGAGGGAATCGATTTCCATCACGGTGGGTGGATAGGAGAGGGAAAGAGAGGAAATGGGATTTATGCTGTAAAGTCCGATTAAAAATCATAATGATAACCTTGAACATCTCCCGATTCGTATTCATAAATACGCAACCCTACGGAGATGATTTACGACTGCATGAGTTTTGCATGTTTCGCTGATTGCGCAGACACATACTGTACGTAAACATCAATAAGTGCGCCTGCCTGCCACCTGCGGTGTGGAATTACTTTCATCTGTTAAATTAATAGTGTTTGCGGGTGGCAGTGTTCCTGAGCTCTCTGGGTAATCCAGAACATATATTAGTGTATGCTGACTGCTTGTGGGTACTATTTGTGTGTGTGTGTGAGTACAGATGACTTTTGTTTAAAATCCTGAGGAACTGTGGTGTGTGATTCAGATACAACGCAAGAGCAAACATCAGATTTTAGAATCATAGTAAGAATTTATAATGAAAGCTACACATATGGGAGAAAGAAAAAAAATAGGGTCTTTTGTATTTCCTAAACTTCATGCAGTCGGGGGACAGAATTTTAAGAGTGGGTCTATAGTGCAGGAACATAATAAATGTCAGAACGTTACAACGCACACTTTTCATCAAATAATCATATATCTTGACCTTCACGTAATTAATTATTCATGAGCCAAGCTAATGTGATTTATGAAATGCCTTATTTGGGCACCGCCTGACAACACATAGGCAGAGAAAATGAAAACGGACACGTTTAACATAAGAAGATATAGTTTTTAATATCTTTATAAACGTTTTTCTTGTTTTTTGAGAACAACTTGTTAAACCATCGAATCACTAGGATGAGAGACACAGAAGAAGGAGGAGGAGGGAGGAGAAAGACAGACAGAGAGAGCGAGAGAGAGAGAGAGAGAGAGAGAGAGAGAGAGGGAGGGAAGAAAGGAGGGAAGGAGAAGTTGGATTGTGCATTTTATTCAGAAAACATTGCCCTACGCACATACCAAATAAATAAATAAACAAAAATTAAAAACAAAACCAAAGCAAAATAATAATACCATTTAAAAAAAATGTATTTGACTTCTGAAGAGAGGCTCTTCAGAGATTCAGGAACCCTGCTGTAATCAAAAATGTCATTAATGATGTCAGTGTCATAGTACTGATTAATATTTCCATTGCAGATTGTGATGATACACTCCTCCTTATTTGTACAAAGCGTGTCTTAGGACAGGAGCATCAGTTCTCCTGTGTGTCTGTGACGGCCGTCCGTCTATAGCGTCCCCAGTTTTTGTGGAGTCACCATCCATCCTGTGGACTCCTATTTGAACTTACATCGCACACTGTAGAGGCAGTCCAGCAGGCCTATGGCTCCAAAAGTTCTGTTTTTTTGGCCATGCTAGAGTTTGAAATGTATTTATAACATCACAAGTCTCGTAAAGATACATTTAGTTTTTGTTTTGTTTTGTTTTCTCGTTTTCGTCCTCTCTGGCTTGTTAAAACAGTTGATTTTTGACCACTCTGAGAGAGAGAGGTGTCTATGTTTTCGATGGTGGGCTTAAGCTGAAGGCGCTTTTCAAAATGGGGTTCATTTCAATTAGACCTGCGTCCCCTCCAGAGTCCGTGCCCCCATCAGCAGTCCATTTCTAAGTCCTCTGAGTCACAGCCAAACAAAACAAACAACACAGAGGACAAGAAACAAACACGACTCTAATTTTTTTCATAGCTTTTTATACTGGACACACACACACTCATACACACAAACATACTGTATGTTTTTTATTTTTGAAGCAGATGAGGTAAAATGGATCTCATTTGCTTCCATAAACAATATAGCAGCGAGTATAACCATTGGCTTTTTTATGTGCTGTTATAAAACAATACAATCCGAAATAAGAAAGATTCGCCTGAAACCACTTTTAGGGCAAAATAAAAAAATATTAAAGTGGAAGGAGATATGAAAGGGACAAAAATCTAGGTGATATTAAGGTGGTATTTAGGACTTAACTTTATAACTGAGGTAAGGATAATGTATGTGCTTTTTTATTGGCTCTTCAGTTTAGGAGCGCTGTTTTGTCGTGTACGACCCTTGATTTTGTTTCAGTTCATTCGTTGAAGTAAGATATTCCCATCCCAGCATAAACAGCAATATTTTAACTCGTATAATGGTTGACAGTCCTAATCAGTGAAGTTCTTGCACTGATTTGAGAAGATATTTGGCAATGAGATATATTAAACGGAGGATGATGTAGCTTGTTGGTTAGCAGCGCCTTCCTCGACTGATGGCCTCCTCTATGTTTTGTAGTTGGAAATTATAAATGGATGATTCTGTGTTTGTGCTTTCTGAACACAGTCTCTGTCATCTATTTAACTTCAGCTTGTGTCCTCTATTTAACATTCTTTATACACATTTATTTGGTTATCTGTGCCTTGCGTTCATATACTTTTCTGTTTAAAAGGAGGGACCTGACCTACAGGAAATGAAAAACATAAGACGAACAGTGGCAGTGCAAGCATGTTTGGTTTGCTTTGCTTTTCTTCTGGTAATACAACCCATATTGTGAGTTTATTTCAGTCTAAATGGCAAAGCTCCATATACAATGTATTACACGTTATCACTCGCACGTACGCACACAAACGTTCACATACGCACATTAGTAGGCCTGGTAATGCTGGAGCTAGAGCTGATCTGAGGACTGTGGAGTGTTCGGTTCGTGATGCTATGAAGGCCCAGCATCCAGTTCAACGGAGAATGAGCTTGGTGCTGAGAAGCACAAGCAGTCCCGTAATACTAGACAAAACAAGAGGCAGGTGATGAGAGCTCCCCCTGTTGGTGGCTTGTTGGACCCCACTGGGGGGGCGCACAGAGGTCCGGGGGGTGCATTTGTGCTTTCTGCGGGTGTTTGAAGGATCTGAAGATGTTTCCTCATATTTACCGGTGAAATCGGGGGATGAGTACTCCTTGTCGGCCATTTCCTTTAAGGTGTGGACTTCATTGGGCCCCTTTCCCTTGCTGCCTCGGACACGTTGGCGTGTGCAGTTCCGAAAGCGGCCGGGCCTCTGAGCAGGCACTATACCAGTGGAGCTTTCCGGTCCTGCTTGTACACCATTAATGGCAGGCGGTGGCTGGGGCAGGGGAGAAGGTGGGGAGGGGTATTGTTCGCTCTGGTGAGGGTGGCGTGGGTGTGTTTGGGGAGGCTGGGCAGGATGGGGCTCCTGTTTGAGTGAGACTTTATCCGTCCCAGCCCAAGTCTTTGACTTACTCTGGTGTAGGGATTCGGATCCAGAACAGTTGGGAAAATCCTCTTTCCTCAGTTGCTTCAGATCCTTGCCCGCCAGATCCGCTGGTGCCACACAACCCACTGACGACGTGGAACCGCGGAACTTTTTGAGCCAGTCCCACAGCGATAAAGCCTTACAATCGCACTCCCAGGGGTTGTCATTGAGGCGTAGATACTCCAAGGCAGGCAGCTGGGACAGGCACTCTCCGGCTAGTTCCGTCAGGGAGTTGTTGAACAAATAGAGAGTAGTGAGTCTCCGCAGGTCGTGGAATGCCAGCCGGTCGACCCACTGCAGTTGGTTATGGTGAAGAAGCAGCCGGTCCAAAGCCCCCAGTCCTTTAAATGTGTTCTGGTGGAGACTCCACAGACGGTTCCCATGGAGAAACAGGTGGCTCAGGTTATGCAAATCAACATAAAGATCATCCTGCAGATACTCCAAATGGTTGTCCTTCAGAGACAGCAACAAAACAGTGTTTTTATATTGTTAGAAGAATATAATATATCTAGCCACATTTTTTCATCCTGTTACATAAGCAGTTCAATACACAAAGCACTCACCTGCAGGTACAGATACTGGAGGTTGCGGAGACCCTGGAAGATGTTAGTGGGCAGTGCGCTGAGGCCACAGCGGTAGAGATGGAGGGCATTAAGCCGGCCCAGCCCATGAAAGGTTTCTGCAGACAATGAGCGCAGGTAGCGATTGTCTCCTAGGTCCAGCTCCTCCAGCAGGTTGAACCCTTGGAAGGTGGATGGTTCGATATACGTGATGTTGTTGGAGTAGATCCACAGAGTGACCGTGGTAGGGCTAAAGTGACCCCGTAGTAGTCGATGTATCTTGTTATTCTGTAGGAAGATGCGTTCGCTGTGTGGGGGAATGCCTTCCGGGACTGACAGAAAGTTGTGGGCTTGGCAGCTGACAGTGCTGGGGGCCATGTAGCAAATGCAGTGACGTGGGCAGGACCAGGAAAACTCCAGCCCACAGAGTACCAGAAGGAACTCCAGCCCACAGCCTGAAAAAAGTGAAGAGATATAGAGACAGTGTTTAATGTTAAGAGGTTGTAAAGGGGTTTTGTTACATGTAAAGCTGCTTTAAAGCAAAGCAACATTGTAAAAAGCGCTATAGAAACGAAACTTAAAATAAAAGGACTAAAGTAGCACGGGACAAAACATTGGTTGGAATTATTAATAAATTAATATAATACTGTAGCCATGTTTGTCTTGTTTGTAATGTTGTAATAAAATATTCTTCTCAGCGGGTGCTTTAGAAAAAAATGATACTCAATTCGGATCAGTTGTGTCCGTTTATTGATTCTGTTGATGCTGTGTGTCTGGGTCTGTATTCCATACATAAATACAATTTGGACATCTGTCACTTTAAGGCAGTTGATGTAGTAGCATGTATACATTTACATTGATGTGCTGAGCTATGTTTAGTTTTTCAGAAGCTACCGATCTTGATGCTCACACAAGCTCAGTGTCGAGCGTATGAGAAAGCCACACCATCAATCAGTGATAATACTCGCACCTTAATCAATATCACATATATATGCCAAACATGCAACATAATAACAGCGTGCCATTTCAATGTCATTCAAGTGTCCTCTGACACTGGCTTATAAAATTGTGTTTATTAGATGCTCATTGTTTTACACTCATAGTAGAGATCACATAGCATTAACCTTTAATGAAACGCCTTGTTGAAACAGTTTAAAATCAGCTTAAGATGGTTTGCAGAGCTTAGCCCGTCTTTAAGCCTGTTTAAGCTGATTTTAGCAGGTCTTCAGAAATTTTAGCCAGTTGATTTCCCAACCTAACCAGCTCATTACTAATCTGAAACCAGAAAACAGACCAGCCTGACCAGGCCTTGAGATCAACAAACCAGCTTAGGCTTGGTTAAGCTGTTTTTTCAGCAGGATAAATTCTGGCTTATGACACTGAGCCTCTTTCGGAAGGGAAATAAACAATGGCAGGAACCTACAATGGCTTTAGTTTATGAGCACCTCAGGGAAGCAACCAAAATCTGCTATTTTATGAGTATTTATTCTGTCCATGTGTACAAATGGAGCTCACCCTGCTTCTGCTGAAACTGATCCCAGAGCCTACAAAGGTTCTCTTGAGTGCTTAGTTAAACCTGTGTTAAGCCTATGAGAGGCATACAATGCCCCTGCTGCTTTCTGACATGCTTCCTTGGAGCCATTTTGTGCAACTTATCCACCAATTCATCTACACACAGAATGGCAGGGAAGGAGAAAATTTTGCCCTATTATGAGAACCTCATTTGCTCACGAGCGGCAGCCTTCCCCCGCCCCTCTTTTCAGGAATGCATTATTCAAAGCATCGTTCCTGTCATTCACTCAGAATTGATTCGCTGCTGCTGCCTCTTAACATCACCGTAATCCTCCAGGTTTCTGCCTTCGAAATACAGAGGCAGGAATTAGGCATTTACAGGAGATGAGTGGATATTTATTGGTATAGCTTTCGACTCCAAATGTGTCTAAGCTGTGGCATTCAGATGCAAACGCTGTTGACCTTTAGCGATGATTCCCCGGTTGTCTCGTGACAGCACGGGAACAGACTGCCTCACCTGCGTGCGAGTCTCGCCCCTCGAGTGGCTATGTAATCCCATTTGATCCAAACGGTGTGCCAAAATGAAATATGTCCTCACCAACCAACTAAATAAGTAACCACCACGCCTCACCCTCACTATACAGACTCCTCCCTTGAGTCTTACACATATTTGGGGGATTAACAGAAAAATTGTTGTGGTTATGTACCTTAAACTGTGACCTAGAGCGCTATTGTATATTATTCCACAATTGTGCATAAGATCATTTGTTTTTAGCAATATGACTTCGGATAGGAGCCTAGAAATGGTGGAAACTGAATTGTAGCATAGCACAGCTAGCTAATTTTAATATGTATGTCCTCTTGTTATAAGCAGCTTTTGGACTTTGCTGGTATTTGGACAATGATGTATAAGCAACTGCTAATAGCAGTTGTCGGATGTCATCAGCCACACACACAGAAGGAATATACATTTAATATCGTTATTAATTTAGTTTATTTCCCCTTTCCTTTTTTGTGTCTGCCTTTCCCAACCCCTCCTCTATGCAAATGACACACAAATACATATTATGTGTCCTCCAACCATCAGTGTGTGTCAGTTGTACATACGAGATTTCTTTATTGATTTAAATGGCCAGCAGTATATGTGAAACATTTTAATTCTCTTTTGTTAGACAGACATAATTATATATGTGATTACGCCTTGTGTAAAGTGTGCTGTATGTCAGTTTAGCAGTTTAGTTTTATGTGACAGTATATCAGACTAATGAAGCTATTCTAATGAATCTACGGCGTATGCAACAATTTTCCCACTGTCATGGAAAACTGGGAAATATCAGAGCTTGCTTAAAATATTAAAAACTGTTTACTGTCAATTCTTTTTGATTCAAATCTTCCAATCTGTCAAACTGATTCAGACATCATTGTGAATTACTCTTTAGTGGACAAGTCTGTATTAAAAATGTTTTTTATTTGAATAATTTTTTTATTTAATGTACAAAAATGAAAGCACAGAAAGTAGGGATCCTTTTATACGCTTATTTTGTCAGAGCAGGTTGCTTGTTTTTCTTTCAAGATCTGGCAACGCTGAGCTGGGGTGTATTCCGAGTATTGAGCAGATGTGTCGATAGCACAGAAGATGGGGATTATAGCTCCCTGTCTTTCCATACACTGAATCAGACAGTCTGATGATAGCTGCCTCACACGCCTCAGAAGGTCTCTGTGAGATGCTGTGTGTTTCGATAGCAAATACAGCTTTGGGTTCGAGAATTATCTAGCTTACAGCAGCAGCTCACACGATTGATCATAATAAATTGCTCAATGTTGAAGAGATCTAAAATAATGAGATCGGTGGTAATCCAATATTACGTGTAGCTCTCGTGCAACTCCGTAAAAGATGTTTTTCATTTCTTCCTCGTGTGTTGTGTTAGTGTGACACCTGTCCCTTCAGTCAATGAGTGAGACTGCTGGATTGCTGACGGAACGTTAAGCTTCTAGGGATTTCCACCAAATAAATGGAAAAGACAAGGCAAACAACTCGGCTTTGGTTGGTAGAGCAGTTGCGTTTTCTCCCTTTATTTCTCTCACTCTCCGGCTGTTTACGTCTGTTTGCAAACCCCCCTGCATTAAACATTTGCAAATCATATGTAATGAAATTCTTCCTCGGCACTTTACATAACAGACTCATTTTTTTTTTTGCATAGCGGTGGCTATTATGCAGCTGTGCCGTATTGTGCTTTCCTGTGTTTTTATGCTTCTGTCACGCTGACAGTGTAATTATTTTCCATTTTATACTTTCCATTTTCCCCCAATTGCTTGACTTAAGACTTGAACAAAATTGGGTGCCACCATATAGATGGAATGTGATAACGGTGGCCTGGAGATAATGATTTCCTATCAACCTCGGATAAAGAGAGTGGTTATCTGAGACCCACATGCTAATCGTTAATGGCAAACGCCATCTCTCACATTAAAACATTAACTACAAACTATTTCTTTATTTTTTCTGTGGAACTGTGTGTGGTGCTTGCCTGTACAAAAGTCACTGTGATGATGCTTGGGTGTTTGTCTGGTTGCCAGGGTGTCGCCATGCAGTCACTTACTCTAGGTGTTCTGATTGGTTGTTAGTGTGATGCTGTGCAGTTGCTAGGTGTTGCTATGTTTTTTTTGAATGGCAGTTGTTTTGAATGGCAGTATGTGGTTGATTACCAGCCCAAGTCGGGGGTGCCTGTCCCTCTGCTGCAAAATTTGAGGTATCGTAGTCATGTCTTTAGCAAACAGTGTAGTACAATTTACGAGCCAACTGCCCGGGTTAGTGGTTTCTTCTTAGTATGAGCAATAAAAATAGTAACGCTTGCCTTATCGAGCACAGCATATAATACTTGAATTATTCAGCTGCTGTCTTCTTTTTTTAACTGTTCGGGCATCTTGGGCCGCATATGACATGAGGTTTTATTTTTGCTCTTTTTCCCACCTTGCAGTACAGAACTAACTAGGCAGCGAGATCTGCTGCCTCACACTTGCCACCTCCCTGAACCCGGCCCTCCGCGAGCCCCTTCGGATCCCTTACACAGAGCAATTTACACCCTCCTTATCCAGAGACAAGTCAAGTGAGAGAATAGGAGAGGCAGGATATTTTTAGTGCTGTGGTGAATGGCAAAGGGCAATAGTGGGATGAGAGGTAATAATGAGAGGAAGGGATATCGCAAGGGTAAGGGGGTTAGTCATTAACTGCAAATATGGAAGCTATGGATGAGTTATGAAAAATATTGTCATTTATCCTCAAAGCGGGTCTCATTCATTATCCATGCATAGGTGCGCGTTTGTGCGTAAAACCTGTTTTTACACGAATCATGATTCATCAATAATTTATGATTCATACTGCACTTGTGTTTTTTTCTAAATTTAGGGTATAATTTAAAACCAATTCAAACCACTTTTATGCAAAAACGTACAGACTGTCGGTTCACCCTAGAAAAACCGGATGCGTTAGAACACAATGTTTTATATAATGTTAGAAATTAAAGTTAGAATGACTAATTGTAAGGTCGCATACTTATTCGGTGCAGTGCAGGTAGCAGTGATGAAGTGTGTTATGCTGAAGTACAATTTAGGATGGATTCTGCACAAAAAATGCAGCTAATCATGTCTAGTCTAGGGCTATATAAATGTTTATTGTATTTCAAATGGTTAAAGGTGTTGCTGTGTTTTATTTCAGACGAGGCCGCATCTGTAGAGGGTTTTAGGATATATTGCATAAAGTGACAAATGGCTGTACAGAAGAGGTTGTGTGGAAGGCCCGAATAAGGGGATGGTTGGGCTGTGTATTATGCTAATAATTGTGGCCATGCACTATTGAATGTAGAATAATCCAGATTAATCAGCATTAGAACAAAAACACATTTATGTGTGTACACACTGTTTTTTGCATGGAAAAATAGGACAGCAAGGACATGCAATTATTAGTGAATGGGGCCGAATGAATCCGAGTCAATGAATGCTGATTTTGACTGATTTTGCCTGGATAGTGCTTTAGTGTGTCAGTTATTCCGGTCGCAGCTCAGTTGGAGAGGGATTATGGCTTTGGAACAATAGAAGTCATGTTGTGTGTGGCTTTTGAGAGATTTTCCATGGTCTCATGTACTGTGAGCTACTTGTGGCCAATCTCACCCAGAACATTCCCTCTGCTTCGCTCGCTCGCTCTCTCTCTCTCTCTCTCTCTCTCTCTCTCTTGCTCGCTCGCTCACTCGCTCTAACACTCTCACTTTCACTCTCACCCCTCTATCACTCTATGAAAGACACTGTTGAAAGCTTGTTATGCCAAGACTGATTAAAACGGCTTCAACCAGGCTCTCCGTTTGACCCTGTGACCCCGCGGTCACCGTGCCTTTTCATGGCATGCGGTCTCTAAGCACGAAAATAAATAAATAAAGGCATCAAGCAGAATGGCTTTGGTCCCCAGACAGTCAGCGCAAAGTAAGTGCGCGGAATATCAATGAAACATAGTTCACACTAAATTCGCCCTCATGAATAACACATGGTTGCTAATAGGAGAGAAATGGTCCGTCTGTTTCCCTGCGTGACTCTGCCCACCATTACACTGGATAAACTCAATTTCCTGTTTCTCTCTAAGGAGCCCAATAAACACTTGGCTGTTTGTTGCCTTGCTCGCACAAGTCCATAAACGACATGCTTTCACATCATGCTTGCATGCCGATGTTCGCACATACACGCGGTGTTTGACAATCAAGCTAATGACAAAGCAATAAAGCTCGGCATTGATTGGTCCGAGCCTCATTTGCATAGCCCAAGGAAAATCAGGAGGGGTTTTACTCATGGCTGACATTTATTTGTGAGTTAAACTGTGGACATGGGTGGGTAGACATTAAAAGAGTTATACGATGCTGTATTCTGGACAAATGTAACATTGTTATACAAACACAAGAGTGATGTAATGCTAACGTGGGCAAGTTCATCATGTAGATATCGTCCAATGAACGTGGATATTGTCTTAAAGGGAAAGTTCACCCCAGAAAGAAAATTCTGTCAATATTTATTTACAGTCTTGTCGTTCTAAACTCTTATTTACTTTCCTCCATAAAACACACATAAATTTGGTTGATGAATGTATTTAATTACAGAACATATAATCAAATATATTAAAGTGAATGAGCATCAGGTCACATTGGCGGTGTGTGAAACCCAATTGCCTGGAAACCAAGGCTAATGTCTGTAGCAGTAGGACATCATCAAAGGAAAGATTAAAGCTTTATTGTTTAAAAACCAACAGTGTACATTAAATAATCAGATTTCATTATGATCTACATTCATTTGTGTGGCATTTGTTTGAAGCGGCGATTACTCTTAGTTTAATGCAATGATTAATGACAGTAATTAGAATACACAGACATTATTATATTTGTTTGACAGAGCTTTATTATAACACGGTGGTTGCGTTTCTCAAAAAAAATTGCACCCCGAGCTTGCTAGTTAGCGGTGAGCTTATGCTAACATAACTATTTATCTCAGTATGAAATGACAAGCTGTTTATTTGCTTTTCATCATAGCAGCATGCTAGCCTGTGCTAAAATCCTTTATGAGAGCGGGCGCTGGTTGTTATTTATCAAATAAGACGTTGCGGTGGCAAGATTCTGTGGTTAATTACTGGTGACAGTAATGACGGGTTGAAATGTCTGATCATTTTAATTGTGCATATGTGAGTTTCTGATTTTTGAAAACGTCTTCATAAAAATAAGGCAACCTGCACTGTACAAGATGGGCCAAATAATGTCTTAAAATTGAAATAATACATGTACAGTACATGTAAAAGGGATGTATTTGTCAGGTATGGTAACCCGTACCCAAAATATGACCTCTGCATTTAACCCATCACTGGTGTGAACACACACTGTAAGCCGTGAGACCCGGGGAGCAATAGAAGGTTAAGCGCCTTGCTCAAGGGAACCTCAGTTGTTACTTGCCAGCACCGAAATCAAACCAGCAAAATTCTAGCCTCTGGTCTCTCTATCCAGTAGGCCACAACTGCCCCTACAGATCCTAAACCTTAAGGATTTATAAGATTTAAGTTAGTCATATAATTCATGAGTCTATTAGCTTTATGTTAATAAAAATGATGTTAATGACAGGTGCCTGTGTATATATATAGTAGTCATATATAGCTCACTGTGTATATAGTGAGCACATGTGCTACATCATCCACTGTAAGCAGGTTGTTGCTAAACAGGGCAAGTGCTTTTCTGTCTGTAGCATTCATCAAGGACCATTCTAGTAATATTTTCCTCAATCAGTCGCTTCATATTTTGCCACTTCGGAAAGTAAGACACCAATTATACCGTCCTCGCTCTCTTATAAGTAAATACGACGCATTATTCTGTTGTTGTTTTATTATTTGCTGAGTGATTGCAAAGAGGCCAATTGAAGAGCTTGAGGTTTGAGAGCGTTTTCTTGAGGTAAGTGGAGAAACAGAATGATGCACCAGGTCACAAAAGGCAATACAACCCTCAGATTGTATTCAATAAATGCAAACGTTCAGATTCACCATCTAAAGCCAGGATTGCCATTAGAACTGAAGTGGTTTAAGGACCAAAATATACAGTTAGCCCTTATATACCCAGCAATGTTAAGAGGCATGTAGTGTTTGGATGTTTATTTATTATTTAAAAGGTGGGGTAGGCAATTTCAAAGAGGCTAGCACTAGCAACCTAGCTTTGAAAGCTTAAGATCCCACTGTCCATTCAGAGTGATCTTCAAAGCCACACTTCCTATGCAAATACTATGCAAATACATAGTTTGACAAGTAGGCAAGTAGGACATCCTATCATTGCATTCAGCCCAAACCCATTGATTGGATGATGGGCCTGTGCCTTCCACAGAAGATATATAAATGTATTTAGACCACTTAGTGATTGATATCAGGATGTGAAGAGACTTTCAAACAGCATAACTAAAAATGTTTCTGGAAAAGATCACCTACCCTGCCTTTAATTTGGCTGCTTTTTGATTATGTTTAAAGGACTGTCGGATTTCAAAATACATGGAAATTCAATCCAAATAAATTTGATAATATGCACAAAATAGTTTGAATTATGCGTATATGTGATGTACTGTAAAAAGTGGATAGTGTACCTACAGTATAGCCAGACAGAGATTGATGAGCTAGTAGTGAGTCCCAGTTCTCACCTTAATCGTGCTCCACTAGATGGACTAATATAGCAGAGGTAGGTGTTGGCACTCACCAATGAGGGAAGCCCAGTGCCTTGCCAACTGTTATCTGAACTAAGTGGACAAAAATGGATGTTTCATTATTGATGTTTTTGCAGTGCTTGCTGTTTCATTCCAGTTGCAGAGTTGCGTTGAAATTGGCTCCATTTAACAAGCTAATACATTTGGGATGCAAATAGATCTGTTTAAGATTAAGGGACAGGAGAAAGAGGGTGAGTGAGTGAGAGGATGAGTGAGTGAGAGGGTGAGTTGAGTGAGAGGGTGAGTTAAGTGAGAGGGTGAGTTGAGTGAGAGGGTGGGTTGAGTGAGAGGGTGGGTTGAGTGAGAGGAGAGTGAGTGAGAGAGAGAGAATAAAAATTGGTAATATGAAGTCATATTGACCGTTAACTTTTTTTCTATACATTCCAGTCATTCAACATGATGTCATATTAGCTGGAAACATTGTTCCTTTTTGACTGGTGTTGTGACGTGTGACGTGGTTTTTGTTATAGACGTCACAGCAGGGTTGTGAATGGGCCATTTATGCACAGACGTGTCACCAACAGCCATTGAAGAAATGTGTTTGAAAACCAGGCAGTTAGAAAGACACGGGAAGGAAAAAGGGAAAAAAATCTGCTCTGGTGTCAAGTTGAGGAGCTAAAAATAATCAGCCTAAACAAACGGCTATCATGTGGGGCATGTAAATAATAAAGAGAGCTGTTTGAGCAGTGCGTCCAAATGAGTTTGCAGTGTCATTAGAAGAGGTTACAGAAATGCAGAGGTGGACAGCTGAGAGCTCCGCAGATGTTTAATACCTGGATTTTAATTATGGGACTATAATAGATGTCATGGTGATGTTAAATCTATTTACTTCTATTACGAGCCCGTGGGGGAGGGATCATTGTTTCACAGTTTGTTTGGCTTGCAGGTCTGTTGAATCATTACACAGAAGTGACAAAGGGGATCAGCGTATCCGCCTGGCCTCACACAGCCGGGGATCAGCCCCTGGATTGTATTGTTTGAGGGCCCGTCTATCACTTTGCTGTTAGATTGTCTGTGTATAAATCAAACACAGCATAAATCAGTACAGAACACCATCCAACGTCATCCCTCACTGTACAACATCAGATCCGCATGAGCGCGTGTTGTTGTAAAACATAATTAATCGAGCGGTCGCGTTGAGGCCTTTATTTTCTGCTATAACTCACTTAGTGCGGCGTATTGCTTCTGCAGAGTGACGTCTGAAGGCTAAGTTTTACATCTAGCACTTGGCCTTGTGCAAAATGACAGCTTTCCTTGCATGTTCTTTTGTCCTTTAAGACACACTCGCCGTAAACCGTCTTCGAAAGTGACAATCCGCGCGTTTTCGCAATTGAAGGTTGGCCGGGTTTGTCATTTGTTAATGGCTCATATCAGGCCTAAATATCTGTAATTCAGTGTGACATCAATTCATCTCACCTCAATTTGCGCAGCTTTATTCAACGGCAGGCTAATGCAATGCCTAAGGACACGTAAGGAGCACTTTGCAAAGAGCTAATTTTCCATTCGCGTCTAATTTAAATTTAAAGCCTGACGTTGGCCATTGATCAGCTAGACAGAGTCATCTGTTATTGGCCCACTCAAGAGCGCCGTGTTGCCTCCGCCACGTTCTTACTGGTTGAACGCCAGCGGACACACGTTGCGCTTGCCGAATGAACTATCGGTAAAAGCTTTTGGTGATGAATGATTTAAAGCCTGAACACACCTCGCTCAAGGCGGGCCAGTGCGCCCCGGTCCTGCCGCAACCAAAGGGGCCAATTTTCCAGCTCACTTCGTTTTAGTATTGGCATCCTTCAACACATTTCTAAGACCGCCTTCAAAGAAAAATCCGCTGCTTCAGATTTGTGCGTGCCCGCGCAAGCTAACCGTTCGCACGGCCCAGATTCTGAGGCGATAAATTATAAAACAGTAACTTTTTTGGGCAAAGCATACCCCAAAAATTGGAAAGGCGAATGCGGGAATTCGCCCTAAGTGCAGCGAGCGGCGATAAGCAGTTTCAATAAAGCTTTAGGGCAAGAAGTCAAGCAGGAAAGCGCAAATAAAAACAAGATGCGCTATCAGCTCATTAGCTCAAGTGTGAAACGAATCCGGGAGAGCAGCTTGCGGGACTCTCGGTGAAGCAGCGCAACAGATTAGTCCTGACAGCCAGCGTACAGCAGGGAGACCCCAGTCCTGCTGCTTTGACCTCCCTGATGACTGGGTCACGGTTAATGCAGGCAAAACTATTCCCTTTCCTACTTAGCACGTATTTACTTGACTAAGGGAAACACGGTTTAATAATATATGCTTTGTTGCCACCACATCTTCCTCAATCAAATGTCAGTTATTTATAGCCGTATAAGCATGATTGCCAGAGTGTATTGTATAATTATAAAAACAATTTAAGTCTGTCGGTTCACTGAATCTACTCATGCGTTTCTCTGTTTGCTCGGTTTGCTACTACGGCAGCCCACTGGGCGAGGCTTCCGCTGGGCCCTCAAGTCCTCAGGATACGTGGCGGGTATTTTTTAGTGCTGCTTAGTCAGCCTCGTTCCTAATGCAGTTCTTATGTCAGTCTTTCAACGGTGTGAGAGCTCAGCCTGATTAATAATATGACAGGTCCATGTAAATAGTGTCAAACTGGCTAAGAAATAGAAAAGTAAAGCTCTTCTGTTCCACACTTAGTGCCTTGTATCACTTTTCTCGCCGCTTCGTAACTCCATTTACTGTTGTGGTTTCTTGTTTTTCATTTCCATACATCTGATGGCTTTCCACTCTGCTGCCTCTTGTGTTCATCATCATTCTAGCTGCCTCCTGTCTCACCTCACTGATACAAGGAGAAAAGAATCACCATTCTGTTCTTCTGATGTACCTTTACCCCTTTGCTGTCCTAGATTCCTGTCTTCTTCCCTTCACTGTCTTTCCTCTTTTTGTATTACCTTTCCTATCCCAAAATATACAGTCACACTACCCTTCTGCCCTGCAGTGACTGT
>JAZGTJ010001238.1:26355-57575 GCA_036877575.1 Botia almorhae | reverse complement strand
CACCCTTCATTTTACAGTAAAAGTCAAAACAACCGAATTCTACCTCAAAACTACCTGCAGTTTTGATTGGTCTATAATGATCTTCACTTTACAGCCTTTATCCTGAAATAGCCTTACTTTTATTGATCCACAGTGTTGCTAGATTGTTGTTTTCTTCTTATTTCACCAGAATTAATCAGAAGGCTGCTTTTAAAACTTTAAAGCAATGCACCAAAGTTAGCTGTTTGTCAGCTAAGATGATTCAAGCCACTTACATACTGACGCAACTGTCAGTTTCATTACTGAAGGAGTCAACATAAAACACTTTATCAGAAAATTAACACTCACTGTTATAATTCACCTGATCACTGATTTAATGTTGCTGTTTTGTCAAATATAGTTTTTTATAGTATATATAGTAATTATAGTAATTTATAGTAATATAGTAATTATACTATAGTAATTTGTTTTTGGCAAATCAGTTTGAGAGTCAATGATTTAACAGCTATTGGTATCCTCAACTTTACACACAGCTTCTATTTCTCTGTTATCTGTTAGAGAAAAGCTGTGTGTGCTTCAGTTCATGTCCTCACATTTATCACTTTCATGACTCCCTGCTGCTATTAGCAGGAACTATTTAATCACTGTTCGGGGAGCTAAATGAAACCAGAGCTATACACCCTCTGATTGGACAGCTGGAAATTAAAAACAGGACCTCAGTCGGCTAATGCAGAGCTCTGAGGAGGACAAAAAATGAAGAGCAGATGCTCAACACCTTACTTCTTTTTTGACTGAAAGCATCTTTATGTATCTGCTGTCAGAGTCGGTTCCATACTCACGTTTGATGATGTGTAAGAACAGAAGCAGAGAGAGACGGAGAGACAGTCTAACTTACGGTTTCTTACCAAAGCCCATATTGTGATGTCACTGCTACAACAGGCCACCAAGATGGAAGTTACTTCCATCTAGAAATGCTTTGGCACTCACACGGATACAGATGAAACACTCTTCCCTGAACGACTGTTTCAACATGTAGTGAGTGAGCGCAAAGCAACTCAATCAGAAAAAACGTTCTGCCTTCCCAGGATGCAATGCAACAGTGAGAGTAAACCTGAGAGGGCAGAAGATGGATGGCTGGACATGTTTAAAAGCAGCTGTGGATAGTGTACCATAATAGTAGTGACCACAATGGTTCTGTTTTCCACAGAGGACGACTCGTTGGTCACCTGCTGCTCCACTATATAAACAAATTTCTCATATTCGCTCCAGTAGCCAATCTGCAAAGGACAAAAAACAACAACCACAGAAATAAAATTAACCAATCATGGTTATGCAATAGAAATATTGATAACAACTAACACGCCACAGACAGGATCTCATGACTGGAGGTTTTGTGTGACTCGTTTACGTCTGACGAACACAAAAGATGATATATTGAAGTATGTCGGTAAGCAAACAACAGTGGCACCATTGACGTCCACTGTATGGATACAAAACCACTGAGACATTTCTCAAAATATCTTTGATCTTTTCATGGTTGGTG
This sequence comes from Botia almorhae, assembly GCA_036877575.1. NCBI lineage: Eukaryota > Metazoa > Chordata > Actinopteri > Cypriniformes > Botiidae > Botia > Botia almorhae. The sequence continues at coordinate 56,053 of JAZGTJ010001238.1, read as the reverse complement.
TTTGGTCTTTGAAATGAGACGTGCATGTAGCGTGACTTCAACAGTGCTGGAGATCAGCTTTTTTGTGACAGTATTGGGTGACTTAATCCATACTGTCTTTCGACACCCACTAACCTTTTTGGCTCCTCCTGGTTTCATCTCATAAACATCAATAGTGTAATTTGATCGCCGTCCAAACGCATCAAACTGAATATTTCCTGTTATACCATCAACCTGTACCTGCAGGATCAAAGCACACAGGAGCAAACAGTAACAAACAAAAGCATGAAACGGTATTACACAAAACAAACACAAATCATTGCACATCCAGCATGTACGCATTCACAAATACAAACAGAAACAATACTGCATTTATTAACATCCATCTGAACGTTTCTATCTAACGTTCAGAATACACCTCTAAGTTAATACTCAGCTAACAAGGAACATTCTTAGAACTTGTGCTTACATTCTCTCAAAGACAGTTTTTTCAAAGTTCGCTCAAAGTTATAAAAAAACACTCATGCAGTAACGTTATTAGAACTTTTTTGCCATTATATATTATATATCACAAACGTTATTCTTAAGTAGTTAGTGGAATGTTTACATTACAGAATGCAAAACATTACAGAATTTTAAAAAGTTAGAATAACATTCTCATAACCAAGCAATGTTAATACAACGTCCAAAAACTGGAACGTTCTTTCAAAATAACATTTTTAACATTTTGGTTACTTCATGTAAAATGTTAGGGAAATGTTCTTACAACCTAAAATTGTTAGCTGGGGATCTGTTTGTGTGGTGGATGTGGACCTCTCCTACCATTTTGAGAGCTCTCTCAATGTCGATTCCCTGACTCCACGGAACAGCCGGGTTGGCGAGACAATCGCCCGCACTCCCTCGACGGGAAATATCTACTCGCTGACGTCTCAAATAGCGAAAGGCCTCGGCTATTACCAGGATGGCATCGTGAGTCAGGGCAGAGGTGTACTATACATTCAAAACAAACAGATACATGATTTACAAACAAACCCTCACAGAAAACCACACCAAACAAACTCACCAAAACTCAATGCGGTTTTACAACACACTACATTTTTTGTCACTTCAAACACAGCTCTTTATGGTTAAAAGATGGTAACACCAGAGAAACAGTTTATGAGATGATCAGAACTATGAAAAATGTAATGAGATGGTTATTAAAAACTGCTGCATGAGTGCAAAATGAAACTCATCCAAATATGTTACCATAAATGACAAATAAACACATCACAAATGCACATAAATATGCATAACAATACAGGGAGGAGAGAGAGAGAGAGACCTTCAGTGGAGTGTTCCTGGACTCAGGAAACTCTCTCTCATCGAGTCGGTCCCAGCGCTGGAGAAACTGCTGCACAATCGGGTTTTCAGGGTTTATGATTTGAAACCCGGTTATGTTCGCGCCGCCCGAGAACACCCTATCCAAACTTATGTTAGAGAACCCCTGCAGAGAGCAACAGACAGAGGTCAGAGGTGAAGGGTCAACCACAGCAGCAGGAGGGGCTCTGTGTAAGTGTCTGTATTTTCTCACAAGGTTGGCCAGGATGTAATGATAACCTCTGCTGTTTTTTCCTGAGATCACCACCTGCATTTAAAACAATAACAGAGCGTCACTCAGCATTATCGACCGTGTATTGAGGCTATCAGTTATTATGATTGAACGACAGACAGACAAACAGCCTGACAGAGGCTGAATCTGATACTGTAATCGTTTCTATTAACGGTTCTATTAACAGTAAATGTACTGATGGAAACAGTGATTTGAGTGATTTTTTCAGAAGATTTATGCCATTTAATTTACATTGCTTTCCATCAGGAAATGATGAGATCATTTCAAACTCATGTTCATGGGATTTTGGGAGACAAAAGGAAAACACATTCTTCTGTGTGGAACCGTGTGTGTATAAAGTTCTTTAAGTGGCAAATTAAGGCAAATACACACACACACACACTTATCTATCTCACGTGTGACGTCCCATAGACTTCTATTGTTTTTATACACAGCTAGTTATAAACACTATAACCCAACCCTAACACACACTAAACCTAACAGACAACTTTCTGCACATTTGGNNNACACACTGTTGTCTTTAAATAGCAGCAGGCAGCAGGTCTGCTCTGATTGGCTCTCTCTGAATACAGATTGATCTGCTCATGGATTTCATTATCTACTAGTGACACACACACACTCCCATTCTTCCCGGCTCAGTGTTTGTGTGTGTGTCAAAAATAAAGACTACAAAAATAGAGGCGAGGGAAAACAAAGAGAGAGAGACAAACAGTATATGAGAATGTAACGTTGCCGGTGAGAGCATTATTTCTGGATGAGAGGAGATACAGTATTTATAGCGGTCTCACTGTTCCTGTTAAGGGATGTTGTGCTCTACTTACACACACACACACACACACACACACACACAAACACAAACACACACACACACACACTCACACACACACAGACACACAAACACACACACACACACACACACAAACACACACATTATTTGTATTCATTTGTCCCAGTTGACAGTTGTTTTCAGGAAGCTGTGGTTTGTCTCTGATGTCCCACAACAACACAGATTCAAAATAACTTTCTACAGAACGTTAGCCAACATCCAGAGAACGTTGCCGGTTAGTCAGGATTAGAGTTAATTCTACCTGGTGTGACCTACAGCATTCCTGTCAAGTTGATTCATTCATATTCACACTAACATTCATTCAGAATCATGGTTCAATGACACTTCAATGACACTATTTAAATTTTATAGTCACTTGATAAATAATGTTTTAAATTGCAGACAAACAGTCGGTCAAAACGCCAGACAGACAGATAGACAGATAGATACAGGGTGTATTTACGTACCTGCTCCAGAATACTATTAATGCGTTCAACCTCACAGTCAATAAGGAAGCGCTTTTCCTGACGACGGTCCATTTCTTCAATAATTCGGCGGTATTCCAGCGGATCCACTACGTTCCCAACTGAACGAGCTGTTACCTGCCAATTATTCATCACTGCAGACTCCATGACAGCCTGCAGGATAGAAAACCCTGAGAGGCAGAGAAAACGAGAGGATTAAACAGGGTGTAAAACACTGATGCAGGGCCTGTGTGGAGTAACAGAGAGAGTAACAGAGTAACAGAGCAGATCTGGGCCAGAATAAAGAAGGAAGTACTGCTTTCTTCTCTCTCTGTGATCTGAGAGCAACTGCTGATGCGACGCTGAATATAATTACTGCAGCTCTGCACGACTCTTACTATGTTGATGCAAAACATATTTGGTTTGTATTATACATGTTTTACGCACACATTTTCAGTGTTTGTTTGTAGTTGTTTCGTCATGTAACAGGTACACCATAGATCTAATCCACTTACATGATACGTGATACACTGCAGAACAGATCTCATGAAATCAGGTCCCGTGCACTACAAATCAGAGTCACTGCAGTACATATCAGACCCCACCCCAGTAAGAAAAGGTTCTTCTCTCTGACATACTGCATACTGATGGGCTGTTTTACTCTTTTACAGGCTAGGTGACCTTTTCCAGAAACATTTTGTTGTTGAAATTATCTTCACATCCTGATAGCAATCAGAATTATATAAATATATAGTGGTCCAAATATATTTATATAAATATGTATCAGGACCATAAAATGTTTGTCCAATCATTGCATTCGGTCCAAATTATGTATGCAATCATGTGTTGGAGGCGTGGCTTTGGGCAGTGCTCTGAAGGGAGGGCGGGATCTTATGCTTTCAAAGCTAGCTTACTGTTAAAAGTCTCTGTGTCACAGTCTTTATATCCATTAAATCAATTCACTTACTGCTTTTGCTTGTCAGAAACTGGTGGTACTCGGGGGAGGGACATTCTTGTTTTAGAGAGCGTATGATTGGACAAAACAAGTGAGTGCAGTGTAAGTACCATCAATAAAAAGTACATTCTGGTTTGGATATTAGCATAACTACACTACAGCATTAAAATGTCCCTGAGCCTCAAAACTCCTGAAAAGTTTTCAGGCCTTCCAGCTGAACTTCCAGCTCAAATACAAACACAGGACAGATAATCAGCCCTGTCCCATTCTGTCTGTCTCCTCTGATAGGACAACACACACTTTTTTAAGTAGCATGCGTCCTGCAGTGCCAGGCCGTCAGGGTGTTTAGCTGTGACCAATTAATCAAGACTGACAGTTTGCAGCGAGGTGAGAACTCAACAGATACACATGCATTTCAGTGGCGTGTGCTGTACTTCTGAAACACAGAGGCAAAGGCTGCCCCTCCACCCCAAGTGTTTAAGTCTAAAATAAATTCATGTACCACTTAACGCTTTCAGTTTACAGATTAAAGGAATATGGAACACCATTAACCTTATTCTTGGATCATTTCATTGAGCGTTATGGGATTGACAGCATAATCAGCCAGAATAATTATTAGCCAGCAAGCTTTAAAGAGGCTAGCAACAGCAAGCTAGCGTTAAAGCAGAAGATGCCGCCCCTCAGCTCCCGGGAGAACACACCCTGATCCACACACAAACACACTAATCACATGGATTAGTCGTAGAGGGCTGTCATGCGGAGAGTCTCAACTGATGTGTGTGTGAGCAATGCTCGAACCTGCAAAGCTGCGGTTCATTAAAGACACTTCATTAACATGAGCTCTACTAATTAATCACACACATGCAGGAAAGTCTGCATGTTGAATCTGTTACAGCACCTTCACTAAAGATCTTTTAAACATTCGTACATATTAATTGTAACTTTTTGCGCTATTGATCTGTCTGAACAACAGGGTTCATCGTGCACTGCATGTGCACTACGCGCGACTGTTTATCATGTTTAACTGATGCAAGAGCGCTGTGGTGATGGAGCAAAAGTTTGACACCGCCCACACAACTTCCTGCTGACTCTGATGGATGATTTTAATAGATGATTTTTTTTACACTAGTAACAAAAAAGTAACAAAAACATTGAAAATGTTATTTTTTAGACATTGTATTAACATTACTGCTTGATTATGGAATGTTATTCACAATCTTTGTTATTCTGTAACGTTTTAAAGCATTCCACTAACTACTTAAGTATAACATTTTAAATACATGATATGATACTACATGATAATACATGCATGATTTAATCATAATACATGATTAAATACATGATATATTTAACATTAAACAAGTTCCACTAGTTTTACTACAAGAATGTTTTGATAACTTTGAAAGAACTTTAAGAGAACGCTAGATAACGTTCTGAGAATGTTCCTTTTTTGGCTGGGAAGTGATTTTCTTGGAATACAGACATTTAAGGAACTTGTAACACATGCCTGTGATTGAAACTATGACTGAACTTTCTTTTCGGCTGACCTATTCCTTCAAACCAAAGCTAATCCAAAATGAATTCTATGTGTGTGTGTGAGAGAGAGTGAGAGAGAGAGTGAGAGAGAGTTCACATCTGTCTGTGTGCGTTAACTCACCTCTGTCAGTGTCATACAGATAGACAAACTTCTCCCATTGGTAATGGTCGAGCAGGCTGAGCAGCGCCCCCTTGAGGGTCGGCCTCATCTGCAAAACAAACTGCACATCTGCGTCGGTGGGAAAGGATGGAGTGATGAAGGAGGTGTGGAGAGCTCCACAGAACGATGTTAATGTGTTCATTGACCTCCTGTCGTAGAACCCAAATATTGCATACACACCCCTGGAGAACTGAGAGCAGACTGCCAGAGAGGGAGACAGAAGAGACAATAACACACAAACATTATGCATATAAATAAGACAAATACAATTAAAAACACACACACACGGTATCAGAACCGATTACATGAACATTTTTTGTGTTCTGTCTGTTCAAGTTGACAGTTCACAGGCGATTTAAACTGTGACAGAATCAAAGCAAGATCCATGTATTTCTGTGAAATTCGTGTGTGTGTGTGTGTGTTTGTGTGTGTGTGTGAAATCACCACTGTTGCAGTTGGCTGTCAGATCTCTTCAGTTCTTGTGATGAATTATAAGTGTTATGATCTCTGTTCATCGTGCTCACAGATCCAAATTTTCCTGAGAGCTATAATCAAACCGATTGTTACACTTGCACAGCGTGTGTGTGTGTGTGTGTGTGTGCCTGTTAGCTGAAATTAAATCTTTATGACATCATGTCATGTAAGATGACACTGCATGACTTAAAGTAAACTCTCCACATGAAAGCCAAATGGCTTTTTAAATGAAATTAAAAACAGCCTAAAATCACGTAAATTATTTACAGATAAACTCAGAAACTTTTTAAATCTGGTAACCATATAACCCGTCTGAAAGTAGAGAGGGTAACATTTTAGAAAGGCAATCATAACAGCACAATTAAAGTAATCCATGTGACTCAAGCTGTATTTGACTCAAGCTGAAATTTAAGCCATTATTTTCTGGTATGTTCTTAAACACAGCGTTCAAATCTATTAATGTTCCCTACATGAAAATATGAAATTTTACAAGTGCCACATCTTCTGTTTCCATTAGCAAATGATTTTTGCCTTACACATACCCCCCCCCCCCACACACACACAAACACACGTATACTTATGTTGGATTTTCCTATTTTATGGGCATATAGATGTAATGGTGTTTATACTGTACAAACTGTATATTCTATCCCCCTACACACCAACCCTACCGCTAAACCTGACCATCACAGAAAACTGGGGCAGTTGTGACCTACTGGTTAATGAGTCTGGCTTGTAATCAAAAGGTTGCTGGTTTAATTCCAGCACTGGCGGGTAGCAACTTAACTGTCTGCTATTTTAGCTTTTCAAAATACATCATTCTGTATGATTTATAAGTTTGTTTCCTCATGGTAACTAAAAAATGTCCCCACAAGGTCAGAATTTACTGGTGAGGGCATTTGGTTCCCTTAAAGTAGTGAATACCAGTATACACACACACACACACACACACATACACACACACACACCTCTAGAAAGGAGAATAAGAGGGCGAGTTTATGGCAGGGTCAGACTGGAGGTTAGTAGATTATAAAAAACAACAACAAAGAGCCAAATGTTTCAGAATGTGTCCAGCATAAACACAAAAAAAACAATCACAAGAAAGAATAGAAGAGAAAAAGATCAAGAGAGATAGAGAGAGAGAGAGAGNAGAGACAGAGAGAGAGAGAGAGAGAGAGAGAGAGAGAGAAGAAAATATAAGCAAATGTCACATTACTCAAAGAGCCCAGGGGTTAAAAATCATCACAAACACAAGCGCACACAAACACACACACACACACACACACAGATTCATGCACATACAGGCTATCCTGAGGAACACACACACTCAAAGCAACACAGCACATACACACACAGCTGAGGGCTTTACTACAACTGAGATCATAAGAAACACACACACATTTATACAAACAGAACATTGTCATAACCACCAAAACAGGCTTGCATCACATGCAGGCCATGCATCACATGCAACAATATGTGGCTTAATACATGACAGAATTTTCATTTCTGAATAAACTGTCCTTTCAACAACACGCTACACCTCCATAATGATCTTAATAACACGCTACACCTCTATGACATCATCAATAACATTACACACCATTATAATATACCTAATACAAATTTTGATGACCATAACAACTTATGTAATCATATATACTAAAGGGATGTTATTAACATTAAACTCATAACTGCCAACACAACATACTTAAAGTCCAGCCTGTAGTTGATCATTAAGCTTGAATGTCACTCTACACCCTTGTTTCATTTAGCATACATGAATCCATGAATATTCAAATTAGTCTCCGCCTCCACTTAATCACACCAGCTCAGACTACCTGATCCACTCACTCGTCTGTAAAGTGATAAAGGGGCGGTTTTCTTTTTTTTAAAGCTGTCTTTGGTAAACTGCAGTTTTAGGGAGAAAATGCTCAGCAATGGTTCTGACTGATATTTGGCAGTTGCTTTTATAATAAAAGTGAAGTAAGTGATGTATGTATGTGTCAATGTATAGTAACCCATACTTGAAATGTGACCTCTGCATTTAACCCATCCAGTGAGTAATGAACACACACACTGCAGGTCATGAACACACACACACACTGCAGGTCATGAACACACACACACTGCAGGTCATAAACACACACACTGCAGGTCATGAACACACACACACTGCAGGTCATGAACACACACACACTGCAGGTCATGAACACACACACACTGCAGGTCATGAACACACACACTGCAGGTCATGAACACACACACACTGCAGGTCATGAACACACACACACTGCAGGTCATGAACACACACACACACTGCAGGTCATGAACACACACACACTGCAGGTCATGAACACACACACACTGCAGGTCATGAACACACACTGCAGGTCATGAACACACACTGGAGCAGTGGACAGCTTACACTGCAGCACCCGGGAAGCAGCTGGGGTGCTCTTACTCAAGTGCTTTCCTGACAGCTGTGGGAATCAAACCTGTGACCTTTTACAAGCCCGACTCTCCAACCAGTAGGCCACGACTGCCTTACTGCATGACTTCATTAATTAGATAGACTTTATTTATTAATGTAATCAGTATGTGTGTTTCCTGGAAACCGAAAACACAACCTTTGCGCTGGTAACACAATGCTCTACAAATGAATTACAAAAACACCACATACACACAAAAACCAGAGACGATATGGGGCATTGTGTACCACCCAGCCTGCTTAAATCTGCATGTAAACAGATTACTGTATCTGTGTGGATATACTGCTGTGTGTGTGGGTTCACCTAACCATATATTCAAACAAATTTGTACCCAAATGTCAGCAAAACCTAACAAATCTGAGCAAAACCTCCTTTTAGGCCTGTCCTCATTTGCAAAACCACTATAAAAATATAGCAAACAAAGTTAGAGTAGGCTAGAGGTTTAGATAGCGGTCAGAGTGTGACTTAGCTGTGTAGCTGTGCATAAAAACAACAGAAGTCTATGGCATGTCCCCATTTAGATAGATAAGTAAACGTGTGTGTGTGTTTCAGCAGTCCTGCCCTGTTCTCTCTCAATATTGATTGTGCCTCAGTGGAAAACCACCCATGAGAACAAACAATCACTGCAGCTCTATGAGAGAGAGAGAGAGAATAAATCGCTGCTCTTCCTCACCGTTTTTTCAATGAAAAGCTATTTGTTCCTGTCCTGCTGCATGCCTGTCTTCTCATCCCCCTCATTCAGCCCTTCATTTGACACAGATGAGGTACTTCAACATCGCCCCCTCTCTGTTTTCTCTCCCTCATTATTTCTACTAATTGAGCCAGCAGATAACATCTGCTTATTGCCTTTCTGTGCTTTTCATCTGTCTCTCTCGTGCTCTAGAGCGAGAAACCATGAGAGAGAAAGAGCCAGTGAAATATAACCTATTTTAACCCCCTCTGACCTCTAGAGATTCTCTCTACTTCCCAGATCGTCTCATTTAAAGCAGCAGGGTCACTGCGCACACACACACACACACACACACACACACACACGCACACACAGTGTTGTGTAGATGGACTCACACACACTCTGATGTGGTGTGTGTGCAGCCATTCAAAGGTCTCACCAGAGAAGACCATGAAAGTGTCTTTAAAAGCATCTCCACAGTTTATTCATGAAACTTTAAAAACACCCCAAGAGTCCGAGAGGGGGTTCATGAAGAACTTCCGAAATAGTCTAAAAGCCCAGATATTTTTGGTGAAAGGGACCAATAAAATACCTCAAACAATGTGTGTGTGTGTGTGTGTGTGTGTGTGTGTGTGTGTTCATGTAGTTAGGAAAATCAATGACTGCAGCAATAATATCAAGGATATGACAGGAAACCAAAAGCTGACAATCACACAACATACAGAATCACATACTGTGGCAGTACATACTGAACTGGATAAAGTAGCTAGTACGTTCTATCTGGTAAGTGTGGGTGCAGTATGCATACATTACTGACATACTACATCTGCCATGTTTTCACAGTCATGTGACGTGTCCTCTTCATTCACCTATGACATACTACCAACAACCACAAAAATAATTCACTCAAGTGTTGTTAAACATGTACAGTTTACCCACAAGACATATTTTTATTGGTATCTTATACAGCGTACATTGAAAAGAGCTGCTTGGTTAACAGTTTTCCGATGTAACGTTTTGAATTGGGCGGCTCCTCAACACGCAGCAAGCAGTTGACCATCCACAGAATTGATCACATACTGTTTTTTGCATATACTGAGGTTTTGGACATACTATTCCTTAAGCTGATTTTTACCTACTATATAGTATGAGACTATTATGTCTGTCTCTCTCTCTTTCTCTCTCTCTCTCACACACACACACACACACACACACACAGTGCACTTAACCTTGCATTGGTTTGGGAATATGTGCAAATGTCAGCCTGCACTCATCATTACCAATCTCTCTCTCTTTCTCTCTCTCTCACAGAGGAGAGTTTTTCTCATTTTTCCTTTGAGGGAAAAAACAGTAAAAGGAACAGAGAGGGAACGGAAAAATAAAGCGCGTTAATCTGAGCATATGTTTCAAAAACAAAAACCTCATGATTTGGCTATAAGAACATAAATTCCGCAGTACATCTGTGTGCTTGTGCGCATTGTAATGCGCTTACAGAGGAACAAGTGTGCTGGAAAAACAGACTCACACGCGTGCGTGACGGAGAAGCTGTTGGATGACTCCAGGTTGTCCACGTTATAATTCAGATGAAACGGTTTCTCGGTGATGTTCTGGTTGGTGTTGTAGAGCTGAACGGCGAAGCGGAACGCGCTGTGTTCCTGCACCGTCGAGCGCATGAAGAGACCACCTAAAAGCCAAATCAGACGAGACGAGGATCTTTTCATCACTTTAAACGTAGAGTTACAGTGCAGAACGCGTAACCATCAGCCCCACTCGTAAATAACAACCCCACTCTCTTTGGTACTCATGCAGCAAACTTCTCGTTTGACAGTACGGGTGATGCAGCAGGTAGATTCGGGCTGAGATTGGGCTCCCGCCACATGTCCAAATGTTTCACTCTCTGATCAATCAATCAATAAATAATCAATCACTCACCTATATTGATCTGATTCGGAAAGCCCGCGTGGGTTTGCAGCACCAGCCACGGCAGCAGCAGGACGCTCGCGTGCGCTCGCCGCATTTTTCCTCCGACCTCTAGAATTCTTCAGCTCACGCGCTGCATCCAGACGCGGGCGCGAGGAGCAAAATTCGCCAGATGCGCACCGACTCTCTCACGCGATACCGGGAAGCCTCATTCGGGCTGCGGGATAAACGGCGAGGACGAGCGGACAGCGGAAGAGCTGCTTCACTCAGGACAGACCGCTGATCAAACCTGATGTGACGTGAAATTACAACAGCGCCCGCGTGCGCGCAGAGGCACGCGCAACCCGCCACTGCGGACCAGTGTGCGCGAGGCGTGCGCAGCCGCGCGGCGTTCTGTCCGTATGCGGCCACCCGCGCGTGGGAGCCGTTCGCTTCACGCCCCGCAGCTGGTGCACGCGGCGCGGGGGACGGTGGTCTGTAGAGACGCGCTGTCTGTTCAGCCACAGGTCTCGGTGGTGCTCACACGGGTGACACGCTTTGAATGTTTACGCAGCCGCGCACACGACATTACACGAGGTGGAAAAATAAGAATGTCAGAAAAGGCGAGTGGCGCGGGGCTGTTATATTACCAGCCTGTGATGTGAAATTAAATTTATAAGAGAATATTAATATTTCATGGCGAGAGGCGATCACTGCAGGCGGAGAATGTGTTACGCAAACACTGCACTGCGTTAGTGTAAACAGCCCGGATCTGAGTGTGTGTGTGTGTGTGTGTGTGTGTGTGTGTGTGTGTGTGTGTGTTTCTTATCTCTGAAAGCATAAGGAGCTCCTACAGTTCACAAGATCCCAGCAGTTTCTCCTCCGTTTATTCATGTATGTCATTTATTTTATTCTGTTTATTTCAAGAGACTCTTCTGGGGTTTTTGTACTCTGGGTCGTGTTTGACTGCTTGTGTTGTGAATCTGTATGTGTATGTGTGTGTTAAGCCTTCCTGTTGTTTATTTCATTACAAGATCTTCATTAATTTTAAAATGTGTGCTGCTCGGAGCTCTATGCAGCCGACTGTAATTGTGATATATTTGTATTTTCACTCACAAACTGAAAGCTCGCAGCTCTGAGCTCCGACCCAGATTTCCTCAGCTTCTTAATTCCTTTGTGAGCGTGTGTGTTTATAGTGACCCTACAAGTCATGTCTGTGTGTGCTGTGCCAACCTCATCAAACTGACTCTGGTTGAGAGACTCTCTCATTCTCTCTCTTACACACACAGACACACACACACAGACACACACACTAGATGTGTCATGTTTTATGGGGACATTCCACAGATGTAATGGTTTGGATTTTGACAAACTGTATATTTTATCCCCTACAATGACCCTAACCCTCACAGAAAACTCAAATCATTCTCTTAGCTCAAAACAAGATCATTCTGTAGGATTTATAAGCTTGTTTCCTTATCAGGACCTCAAAACTGTCCCCACAAGGTCAAAATTCACTGCTATTACTATATTTGTGGGGAAATCTGGTCCCTATAAGCACAGACTGGCACGCACTCGCCTGCAGCTCACTGCCACAGAAACAGAAACATATGTTACAGGTAGATGTTTCTACCCTGAAGCAACCAGCTTCACACGGCACATTTAGCGGATCTATGAAGCTTGTCCAATAACTCATGAATGAGATTTCTCTTGCGTATTTGTAGCAAACAGCTCAGGGCAGTGTGTCACTTACACATCATACATCTGTACATCTGTGAAGCACAAAATGTGGAGACCCTTCCTCATTTTGTTACTCTCATTTCTATGTTGGTGGCTCAACCTTAAAAACTCTGGGAACTGAAGAAAACAATTTTCTTTTTAAAGAACTTCTCTTTCAGCATTTGGATTGCCAGCTGTCTGCTGCTAAAAAGGTGCCGAAAACATGTTTACCTAACAGTTTTTTTGCAGGAGCACAATCAATAAAAAACAAACAATGGTTCCCCAAAGAACCGTTCAGTCAACGCATTTCTTTCTAAACGTTTTATAGTCTCCACTACAAAGAACCTTTTTTGAAACAGAACGGTTCTACAGCTGTGACAGGTTCTTTATGGAACTGTTGGCACGGTGCATCTGGGTTAATGATTTGTCTAAGTAATGTTTTAATAAACGTGCAGATATTTTAAAGCCTGTTTGGGTATTTCTGGTTATCTAATTAAACGTATTTGTTGAATGCTTCATATTTTTACATGAAATAAATATGAGTGGGTGTGTATTTAGTGCACAGCTGTCACAGTAATCTCACCATAATGAATGTGCAGGAAGTGATGCGATGTTAAATGTGGCCAGTGGCATCAGCTGGTGGGCAGCCGTCCAATCAGAGGCAAGCACCTTGTCTCCCAGCAAATCCCTCCATTTTCACACTGGAGAAGAAATCAGACAAATAAATGAAAATGAGGCGGTTTCTCAGAGGCGTCAGTGCAGATTAGAAATCTGAGGCGTGAAAGTGAATTCAAAGCTAAAATCCGCACGGCTTTGTAATGATCACAATGGAATTTCTGGAAGTTCCATAGAAAGTGAAATAATAAAATTACATTAAAGTTATAAAATCTGAGTATGTATTTTAAAGGGGTCATTACGTGATGAGAAAACATCTACTCACCTTGAGTCTCTTTCTGAATTAATCAGCCTCAGAAACTCCTGTATGTTCTTAAAGAGTACAAGAGAGTGTTCAGTGAAACACCGCTTTTGTCCATTCCATTTTCCCAGCGTGCACTTGGCCTCAAACTGTCACTTTTGAAGACCCCTTATAATATACACACATTTTCTGTGTGTGTCTTTAAATTCATATCTGCTAGCTTTGAGGTCATTTATATGCTAGTGTTTTCATAAACGTTGACAGGATTAACTAGTGTACTCATAACAGTCGACTAAATGAACTTTTCTTCTGGGAACACAGAACAAACGTACTGACGACTCATTTTTCACTCAGGCGTTCACAAAAACACAAATAAAACTCCCTCACTAGAATAGGAACAGTAGCAAATCATGGCTGTGATGTAAATTAAAGGCTATTGGATAGAAATAAAAGATCCTTCAAATGTCCTTCTCCAACTTCCTGTTTTAACAGGAAATACATCAATGCAGTCAAAATGTTAAAACAAACAATGACCAAACTGAACGTCTTTACTAAAACAGCCATTTTGATTAAATAAACATGAATGTATTTATTTTAATTCACCTAAACAAGCCTCTCCCCCTATCCAATTAACAACTGCCTTTTAAATACACAGTGGGACTTTGATTTAAGTGAGATATTTAAAACTGAAACGATGAGATACTGAAGACAGGCAGTCTTAAGGAACGAGAGATTTGAATAACAGTCGATGATGAGAAATCTAGTGACTGCACGAGCAACCGACTGCACAATCCTATCAGCTCTCTGAGATTTAGCCACAGTGACCTTTCAAAGTCTGGACACAATGCACACTTTTAGCCTTTAATAATACAGTGTGCACCAGACATAATAATACACTACACTATATACTATTTCTATTGTCTATTAAGCAGTTTGAATGTGCAGGAAAACATCATTTGTTCATGTCTTTAAATGTAAAGTGATGACAGTTAAGACAGATGATTTGTAAAATAATGAACTGTCAACAAAGGTTTGCAAGCTGAGATGACTAACTGACTTTATCAGTAACCAAACACTATTGGTTCATGACTGCTGAGTGGATGAGAACACACACCCTCTCATGGGCACTAAGTACAGATGCGCTGCAGTTTTTATTTACTAAGACGATAAATCACCAGAAAACATCAACAGCTTCAAGTCTGAAGTATTGTTAAAAATGTGGGAGAATTCTTCATGAAACACGCTGAAAGTGATGAGAATATCTGACAGAGCACAGCACACGTGAGCCACCTGACACACACACACACCAGGAGGAAAATAGTCATTTGTCTGTGTGTGTGTGTCTTCTTACTCCCCTTCACATTCCATAATAGGAACCCATGGTTGACTAAGCATGTACACACACACACACACACACACACACACATAGTAACAGCCATCACTCTTTTTCTCTGCTTCTTCATTTATTCTCTGCATTTTTTCCAGGCAGATTCCTCAGTGCCGGTCCACTGAAGCATAGAAACACGCCCAGAGCGTGCGCGCGCACACACACACACACACACACACATCACTCAGGAGAACAAATCAGATTCAGAGATTCGCTGCGGAACCACAGCTGTGACAGAGAAACAGATTTTTAGATTTTAATAGCTATTACATTTTATTATTTCTGTATTTACATTCATGTGTTTGACATGCGCTTTTATCAAGCTGTACATTTGATCAGTACGTGTGTTCTCTGAACCCACAACCTCTGTGCTGCTAACACAGTGCTCTGTGAACTGAGCTCTATCGGTTGAGCTACAGCAACTCACTGTTTCACTATTTAAATGTGTATACGATTCTACAGAAATGTATTTTCCACACACCATACAGACACACACATACTGTAGAATGATTGCTTAAGAACCAGAGCACTCACTGCTGCGGTTAGAGTTAGTACAGGAGAGGTTTATTAATGATGTTTCAATGCACTGCTGATACAGCAAACACGCTGTAAAATCTATCCTAACATCCTGCACACTGTGCCTGCCATTTTCAAAATCAACATTTTACAAGCTGTTTTTTTATCTTACGCTGATCTTACGCTGAAGGTTTATAATCAGCTGCTTCCTCCAGAGGTTTTGTCCAAGAGCAACACACCCTTGTGTTACAAACCCAACAAAGCTTCTGTCTGCTTGCTCCTCCAATGTCTCACCACAAACCTGCAAACTTTCAAATTTAATTGATATATCACTACTGAGTATTATTGCTGGGGGCGTGGCTAAAGAATATTTGGTGACACTATGATAGGTCAGCTACCATGATGTTATCACAGACGGCAAGAGATCAAACTCCGCCCTTGGCAAAAGCACAACACCACTCCTCTCTCCTATACAGACTCGGAGGAAAAGTTTAAGGGACTCTAAGATATAAGAGGAAATAAATCTCTCATACATCATTAAGTTCCCATACTTAACTCCCTCAGGGGACGCGGTGGGGCTCTAGCAGTCCCGCATATTCATCTGCTTGTCCGTCCTCTAAAAATTCACCCCAGGGAACCGCTCTCCCTGTCCTTGTGTGGCTTACACAAACATGCCCCATCAGCAGCTCTCTGTCCATCTGCTGGAGGCCTGAACCCCAAACTGCTCAGTGCCCTCTGAGAGCAGTGTGTGTGTGTGTGTGTGTGTGAGAAAGACAGAGCATGTGTGTTTGTCAGGCTGGATTATATCTGTACAGCTGAGGTCAGACTCATGTAATGCCACGGATGGTTTTCGTGAACAGAATCTTAAGCACTTACATTTTCAAATCTGTCATATTGACGATCAGTTTTATACAGCCTAGTCCTGTGGAGCCAGATCTTCAGACTGACGACAGAAGGTCTGGACTGCATCGCAGATTTCATTGGACATGAAACTGAAATGTAAATGTTCAGCGTCATGTCTCCAGGGGCACCATTAAAGAACGTAACGTCTCCCGGACCTCCTGTAGAACTCAACCAATCAGATGACAGCTTCAAAACTCCTGAAGTGTTTCCAGTGTGTTACATCAGATATTCAGGCAACAGTCCGTGTGTGTTCTCAATGTATCAAGAGAACATAAAGAACTACCTTTCAAATGATATATGGCTGCTCGTTGTGCTTTAGGAGAAGCACGCAGGCCAGCTGCAGTTCAGCAAGACGGTTACGTGAGCAATGTCACTTTTCATCGAGGGAAAGTGTGCGTCTTGAAGGAAAATAAAAAAATAAAGAAAATAAAAGGCAGTCAGCGGTTGATGACACACAGCATCTCTCAGGCTGAAAAACAAGTTGCATTCAGAAACCACTTTATGATTTAATCTAGCGATTTAATAAATAAATCACTGATGTAAAGGCACCAGAGGAAATGTGTAACCCTTCCAGCTGTCAGAAATGAATGCTTATTAAATTATAAAACAGACAAGAAAGCCTGTGAGAGAGGTGTGATGGGCAGCGTGTGTGTGTGCGTGTGTGTGAGTGTGTGTGTGTGTGTGCGTGTGAGTGTGTGAGTGTGTGTGTGTGAGTGTGAGTGAGTGTGTGTGTGTGAGTGTGTGTGAGTGAGTGTGCGTGTGAGAGAGAACTGACAGGCATGTTCATCTCAGTTGTTTACGTGTATCAGCACCAGGTGTTTATATTTCACTGGAGGCCTGACCCTCCTCATCCTCTTCCTCTGAGCCGTCCATCACTGCAGCATTGAGAACAGACACCAGATAAAGAATGATCATTCATAACAACCTTTAGCTGGGTGTGTTTTACTCATGATATGCAGGATTTATAATATTGTGCATAGAAGAGTGTAAACCTGTGCTTACTTTCATGTGTTTGAAGATTTTGGTTAGTTTGTTTCTGTTTGGAGCTGCTACACTGTGAAAATTCACCAGAAAATACAAAGAATCACTCAGAATATAAATTAACTCCAAAGTCTGCAGCTGTCTCTGTGTTTCTGTAACTCTCTGACACTGGTGACTCTGGAGGTCTGGAAGACCGTTTGGTTTTCCAAAAAGCTTCTTTCCTCAACAGCAGCCCTGCAGACAAACTAGCCACACACATTCAAAAATGAAAATTCACCCAAAAATGAAAATTCTTCCATCATTTACTGACCCCCATGTCATTCCAAACCTGTCTTTAATTCATTTAAATAATGACATGACGCTTCGCTTCAGAACCTGTGGAGTTGTATGGATTACTTTTATGATGCATGGATGAGCTTTGTAGCTTCAAAATGTCAGGCACTAATTACTGCCATTATAAAGTTAGAAAGAGCCACGATATTATTCAATAAACTTCACAAAAAGAAGTGATATGCACATAGGTTGGCTTGAGGGTGTGTAAATTAAGAGAGCATTTTCATTTCTGGCAGAAGCATTTTCTTTAAAATGGAAACAAAATAAAACCCCTCGCCATGTACTGTGTCCAGTTGTGTGGCAGCAAAGGCGAGTCTCTGGTTCAGCTGACTTACACTTAGACTGACTCAGACTGAACTGCTTTCATCTGACCGGCCTTCACATTTATGGCTGACATCACCCTTACAAGAGAGAGAGAGAGAGAGAGAGAGAGAGAGAGAGAGGCACAGAGATAATGAGAAACATGGAAGAGACATCTTCAGGGGTGTGGTCAGAGAAACAGTCAGCTCTCATCTAAACATGACAGTCATGTTGGTATTTAAAAGACTTTTTTCAATCCAAAGAGACTTCGAGAACATTCAACTCAGATGCAAGACGACAAGATTTCAGCGTTAAAAAAACATTCCTGTGACGCAATACAAATCACAACCAATCAGAACAGTGTGAAAGATTTCTCCACCCGCGCACATCTATGATGCTTCTCCAAACAAGACTCGCAGGTTATTTTAACTTGCAGGTTATTTTACATACTTTTATTACGCGTGTTAAAGTCAAATGAAGCCAAACTGACATTCCTGACAGCTTTAATATGTCAATATCAGGGTTTTGCTCAGATGTAATTCCTGTGTGCCGAGGCTGCGCAGCGTGGCATCAGAAAATGTTGCGAGTGGTTAAGACAGGAACTCAGATTAATGAGGAAGAGATAAGCTTTAATTGCTCGTCACATCATGTTTAATTAAGACACAGTTACAGAGCACAGTAACAGATTCATCTCATGGGCTGTGACACGGTGCGATACCGGTGATGTCAGTCATTTCAGCTGAATGTTCTCCTGTAAAACACTGACCAGCTGCTGCTGTATTCCTGAGACACACACAGACTGTAAGAAACACACACCTGCCTGCAGGCTTTCAGTGCTGTCACCCCAGCACGGACATCTAGGTGGCGCTGCATCACATCGTGTACAGAAGAAACCTGCACACACAATGACACTCACTTGTGTTCACACACAGACAGAAACAGAGTTGTGTGACTTCTATCCGAGGAAGAGGAGCTCTAAAAGGTGCGGTGGGTGGGGTTACAGGTATGGGCGGGGTCTGGATGGGTGGGGTTACATGTGTGGGCGGGGCCTGGATGGGTGGGCAGAGTCAAGGGACCCTCAGTAAACTGCGCAGGGGGCTTACCGACAGATGCCAACAGGTGTAAAAGAAGTCCTAAATTAAACCTCTATCCTATTTGCGTCCTCTAAACATATGTGTGAAAACTTTAAAGACGCGTCACATACAACAAGCACTTTTTAAAGCATAAATACTCCATATAATCTCTCAACTAATAAGGCATAGTAACCGTGCATAACAGTTACACAAATACTTTAGAAAAGATTAACTACACTGGTCTTACTGCTTGTCACGTATTTAACAGCTAATACACACAGACAGATACAAGCGAACCATCTGATATATAAGCGCATGAGCTTGTTCGTGTTTATTATTTGTTTATTATGTGTTTCTGATGATGTTGTTTATTTACCTGCGTCAGTACGTTTCATGAAGGCGTCAGTACGTTTTCTGCCTCCCTCCTCCCCACAGACCACAGATAATATCCACCGTACAGATCATACGCTAATGTCTTCATATAAACGTGTAATGTACTGTAATGTTCACCCTCAAGAGTTTTTAAAGGAAATGCGCTTTTGAGTTTAAAACTGGCAAAGATTTCCGGTGTGACACAGCGCCCCCTGCAGCCCCAGTCCAGTGTTGCTGTTTTATTTTCCTCGGGTTAAAGTTCGGACATAATGCATGAATTATATTAGACTAAAATACTGGTATTGAAATATCTTACGCTGCTGTGTACTACTATACAGTGATCGAGTATAGTGTCGATCGAGTTGTGTGTCATGTATAACCGTGACTGTAAATGATGTATTTTAGGTATGGGGGATTATTTTGATGTTTGGTCATTGGGTCGGTTTTGTTTGTTTGTTTGCCGGAAGTCAGTCTGCTTATAGCAAATTACAGATGACCCACAAATGTCAGTCTTTTGTATGATATTACAATTTCAGAAATTCAAGTGAAAATTTGGGTTCTCCAGTAGCCCTGTGCTTTGAAAGCCTAAATATGTCACATTACACATTGAACACTTCATGTTTAGTACAGACTCGTTTCATTTGTAACAAGTATCCACTGATCGCCGCTCTTGGCTCTAGATATGTATATATATATATATACATACACATGTATATACGTGTTTGGTAGGAAAGACACGTGGTTTTATACATGTCATAAATTCAGTGTCAATCTTTCTGAAATTTCAGTTTTTTGAAACACATCCTTTGTTATTCAGTAAAAAGGGGTCAAGAGTCTTATTCTAGAAGCTGCTGATCATTACCAGAGGGTTTATTTTGTCTCCAAATATTAACACAAACTGAAACAATGGACAATATAATAAAAACAACTTGGATTTATGTACAATCTATTAAAATACACACGCTCACACACTTTCTGAAATAAGACGACATTGCAGGACAGAAAAATAAAAATCTAGAGATACATTTCCGTTCCAAACCTAAACACAAGCTCCTTACAGAAACACATGTCAACTGGTATCAAAATCATGGTTAAGTTTAGCACGATTTTCCACCATTATTACAGTCACCACGGAAACACTCGAATTAAGCTGTTCATGATTCCAACGACACAAGCCCAAAACATCTCACAATCTGAATCCAAACTTGAATGGACCACACAGAGGGTAAAGACTGAAGAATCGTGCACAGTGAAGTAAAAACATCAGTGAATCTCTCCGGACACAATAAAACATTCACTTAAATATAAAACTGCCAACAATTCACATTACATTACACATTATGTGTAAAACTAAATAATATTTATATAGAATTATATATATATTCTTTAAAGAGATATAACAATATATTATAATAGCTAATTCCAACCTTTAAAAATAATTAAAGATATTTTGAGGAAAAAGACTTTCTTTGAAAATGGGGGCAATGCCCTTTAAAAAAAGTTAGAATCATTTTAAAAATTAAAGCTGGAATAAAAATATGAGATCATACCAAACGTAATGAAACTTGTTTTTCTGAGGGAGGGGCAGATTAGCAAATGTGTTTTGAGCACTGAGGACCAATAAAAACAAACCAACAAAAAAATCCATTCAGTTATAACACGAGACAACTGTCCTCACAATATAAGATTTAAGCAACTTCAGCAAAAATGAGGGATTAAAAAAATACAAACGCTGGGGGGAAATAACCAGACACACTTCAACTCTAAACCCTTTAAGGAAAGTTATAAATTTAGATTTAAATCACATCCTTATAAAGTCAATTTACAACTGATTGTCCTTATAAAATTGCCTAAAAATCAAAACTCCTCTAGGAGTTACAAAAACAGATATTTTTAAACCTCCATTACAAAAGTCTAAACTCGTGCACTGAATGTTTGCCTGTGGGCTCCTGTATGTACAGATGGAAAGTTAATGGTGTGTTTTTAGCATCGTCAAATGCACTCAGAGTTTATGGAGTGAAGTCAGAAGAGAAGGAAATCAGCTTATTAATGCATCTGTGGTTCTGACTCGCCCAGCTCAGAACATGGAGACATTAAGAACCTGTTAAAAAAACAACAATAAAAATTATACTCAGTACCGAAGGGGGAATGACTTTCGTGTTCTGTAAATAAAACAAAATGAGTAAATGATGATTTATGAATTGAGAAAATGTGGGTGGTGCTTGTCTATGGAAATCTTCTCACCACAATACCCCTAAATATAAAGAATATCATAGCTAGATGAATGCTTACAGAGTCATCCATGATGGAGGCGGGGTCAAAGTAGTCTGTTTTCAGCTCTGATCTCTCCCTGCGGTTTTTGGATGGATGCTAAAGAGGGACAAAACAGACCAAAGTTAAAAACACTAAATCATTGTTCCTGTAGCTCAACTGCTAGATCATTGCGTTAGTGGATTCTATGTGGGTTCCCAGGAAACACATAATGATTAAATGTAGACCTTGAGCAATTTACAAGCAATTTATGTAAACTCTTTTATGTTTTCCTGCTTTTAAACTGCTTTTACCAGATCTATGTCCATGGTGTCAAAATCCATCCCCTCGTTCAGGTCATCCAGTCGCTCCTCTGATGACATCATCACATCCTCAACGATTGGCTCCTCATCATCCTCCATCAACCCGCTGCCACGGCGACTGACAAACAAGGAAATTTCATGAAATCACCTGTAGGTGTGTCTGTATGTGTGTGTGTGTGTGTGTGTGTTTTTAAGCTCTCACATGGTGTGCTGTATGTGGCCCCTCATCTTGCCATACTGCAGGTTTCCTCTGTCCTGCTGCTGTTTCTGAGCCATCATCCATGCAACCTGAGAACTAACCCAACAGAGACCCTTAAACCTCTGCACCAATGTGTGTGTATGTGTCTGTGAGAGAGCGAGAGTGAGAGAGTATGGCTATGAACATGTGTGTCTGAAAGAGAGAGAGAGAGAGAATGTCTTTGTGTGTCTGTGAGAGAGAGAGAGAGAGAGAGAGAGAGAATGTCTTTGTGTGTCTGTGAAAGAGAGAGAGAGAGAGAGAGAGAGAGAGAGAGAGTATGGCTATGAACGTGTGTGTTTACTTGTAGTCCATCTGTTGGTTGTGCTGCTGTTGCAGGGGTGTCTCATTGGTCATGTTGTAAACTCCCATGTACCCCTGCTCTGGGCGTGGCTTCTTTGGCTCCCGCAGGACCGTGGAGACGATGTGGGGGGATGACATCATCACCGGTGTGGGCGGGGCTGTCTGCACGCGACCGACCCACGCGCTCACATCACTGCTGCTACAGCTGCTCTCCTCTGACACACACACGGGCAGTTCAGACTCTAAATACAGTACAATCATACATCAGTGATAAAACACACACACACACACGCACCTTCAGGCAGCTTCCTCTTGCTGGCAGTGGCCGATCTGCTCTTGCGACTGCGGGCGGAGCTTCTGCTCATTCCACTGATGACGGACAGCGTGTCGTCGTCGGCACCCATCTGCAGAGAGTTGCGGTAGGAGATGAGAGGCAGCCAGCAGTCGTCTCTCTGCAGCGCCATTTGAAACGTCATGAACCGCTCCAGATACTGGTGCCTGGTGGGGGTCAAAGGTCAAAAAACATTTTCAGAAACCAAAACGGAATCAGTAAAACAGAGTCAAAAACTAATCAGCACCACCAACATGACAAAAATGCCTCTTTAAGCTCTGATCTTTCTTTCCTTTGTATATTTGTAAATATGTTTCGTTCTACTTATTTACGACATTCACAGTGGAAGGCAAAGTAAGAATTTAATCGTACAGGGAACTGTGTCAATAAAAACTGAAAACAAAAATAACTGAAAATATACCGTAGGTGGAAAATTTCACCCCTTAAATGAACAGTTCATTTCTGACACTGGTGGATGCACGTCATATTAGTTATGGAGGGACTTACACTGTCTTCTTGTCCTGTCGCAGTAGTTTGGAGGAAAACTCACTGAGGATGTCGAGGAAGGCAAGGTTGAGAGGAGGACTGCCCTCCCCCTGCGGGCTCGGTTCTTTAAAGGCAAACTCTATTCCATCCCTGAAACAGTAAACACACCTCAGACTCTAAAACTGTCTCTGAGGACGAACTAAAACAGAATCAGGATTCCTAAACATCTCGACCTACAGTATGAATTTCCCAAAAATTGGATTTTTATGACATTCCCTGATGTTTCCAGGTTTTCCATGACTAGGAAAAGCTTGCTGTGTGCATGTGTTCTTACTTGTGGAGCATAGCGATGGCCTCTCTGGTTTTGAGCTGATCGAGACCGAACGTGAGAGAGAAGCGTCTGGCCAGTTCTTTCATCCCACAGAACGCAGACGCGGAACGGTCAAAGTTCCAGCCCAGATCACTCAGCATCTCATTAAACAGCTGAAACGCACACACACATTTCTGTTATTGTGTTACAGACAGAGCCGACCCATTTATGAAGTGAAACTCAATCTTACCTGTTGCAAACTGAGGATCAGAGTCTTGGCACACTGAATCTTGTCGATCTGACGCGCCTTACTCATCGTCTCCTTAATGATGTCACCATAATCATTATAGTACTGACCAGAGAGAGAGAGAGAGTGTCACGGTAAACATGTTTACATGTTTAAAATGCTCCTAAAACTTTCAAAATACCGTTTCAACGTTTCTGTTAGTTGTGTCTGTGAGTGAACTTACTCTCATGTACTGTTTGAAGACATCTGCTCCTATCTTCATCTCCACCACGTTGTAGATGATCAATTTGCAAAAGGCGGCAAGTAAATTCCTGCGTCTGTGGAGCGCTTCAATCTTACCGGCCTCATCGTCTGCAACACACACACACATCCAGCATAAAATAATTATGCTTTAAAAATAGGACAGAGTTCCAGCTCCTAAAATTTAATATTTTTTAACATGCTGATACATGCACACCTGCGACTACACAATAACTGAATTTTGTGTAAAATCATCAAGTTGTTACATTGCTCAGCTGGTGGAAAAACTTTTAATCTCTTTTACTGTTACTTGTGTTGTTATTTATTTTCAAAGGTACGGAAGGCAATTTCAGAGAGGTTATCAATAGCAAGACCCCTTCCAAAGCCACGCCCCCTTCAAAACACCACCTGAACGCAAAGTTTGACAGGCATATAGGACATCTTATCATTGCATTCAGACCGAGTGCAGTGATTGGATGAACATTTTATGGTCCTGCGCCTGTCACGGAAGATATATATGAATATAAATACTGTATATGTAAATCATTTGACTTAGTGATTGATATCAGGATGTGAAGAGACTTTCAACCAGCACAACAAATAATGTTTCTGAAAAGTTATCGTCTACTCTGCTTTCAAAGTGGTTTGACACAAAGTCTTCAATGTATCTCCCCTACGTGTGTCAGAGTGACATTCTGTTTTCATGTGTTCTTGTTACCTGTGCCACTGTCCTCATCCTGCTCAACAAACACATGATCCAGAGTAAAGTTGAGCAGTTCGTTCTCCAGGGACGCGTCTGGACTGAACACCAGCGCCTCTAAACCCTCCCGTCCTGACGACGTGATCTGATAGCTGAAGATCAGGAGCACATCACACAGAATGGTGAAGGCCTGGAACACACACACACATACAGTAACGTTTCCCAGAATGCCCGGCGCTTGAAGGGACATGGGGGCGTGGCCAATGGCCTCACCTGTTCTTTGACTGCAGTGCTGATGCTGTTCAGGTAACTCTGACACATCAGACAGAGCGCTCTCACCTGCCTCCGCAGGAGCAGCAGGTCGTCCTGAAACAGATTGAGTTAGTGAGCTTAAACCCAACACAGGGTCTGGGGCTCTGCGTGTGTGCGCGTTTACCTTATTACCCCCGCCCTCCGAGACTTTAGCCAAGTGCCAGAGTATAATGTAGTGAGTGCAGTGGAGTGCGTGAGCCACGATCTATGAAAGAGAAACAAACCAATGAAACATACTGCAGGACAACAAACACAGCCTGCAGGGAAGTTCAAGAGGTCAGAGGTCAGCACCTGCTCAGGCATGTCTCTGTTCTGCAGACCAGAGCTCAGGAGCTTGTAGTTGCTGGTGAAAAGGTCCCATTTAGTGAGGTCATGAGCACTGCAGGAAACACAGACACTGTTACTTCCTGTCTAAGGGTGTCACAATAATATAAGTACTAGTTAGTTATCTGTGTATACAGTAAACAGCAAGTGAACTCCGGAGTGTGTGTGTACCAATTTATATAAAAGCTGAAGTGATTGAAATACGATTGTGTGATTGTGTGTGTGTGTGTGTTTTTACTTGTGAAAAGCTGTGATTCTCTTGAGTGTTGACAAAACCTGATAGGCGTCATCTTCATCAGGCTCCTCCCCCTAACAGACACAAAACTGTGCATCAGTTAACTGACAAAATCACACAAAATCTTTACAGACAAGGAGGTTTCACTCAGATTCAGTTTTGCTCACTTTTGGGTAAAACTTTGTCGCCAATATATGGTTAAGTAAACCCAGACACACACACAGACACACACACACCTCCTGCAGGAAATCCTCCAGCAGGCGGTGGAACTTGTCGATCTGTTCGTCCAGCATCTGGCTGCGGACGATATCCACACGATTATAGATGGTAAATTCCTCATTGCACAGCGCATGGAAGGTCACGGAACACGCCTCCAACACGTCTGTGTCCGTGTGTTTCTCCACCACTTCACGAACCTGACGCAGCAAAGCATCCAGATGCTGTAGAACATCAGCACAGTTATTATAACAATTAAAAACAACATGTTACTATTATTATTATTAACATAAAATGACTAACAATAAGCTCCTGACTGATCAACTGCAAAATAACAACAAATTTGTTTGCTTATTTCCACTGAGAAATATTTCAATTATTTAGGTTGTTCTGTTATATCATTTTAAACTGAGCAGTAAGATTACGACTGTTTTTAAAAACAGCTAGGAGAGCCATTAAAGATTTGTGTGATCACCTTCTCCAGCCGACCAGCTGTGTAGATCTCTAAATCAAAATACTGAGCAAACTGCAGCAGATTGGTGACCTTCTCTGCATCTGCTGAATACTAACGAAACAAGAAACACAGTCACAGAAAACAGATTCACACCAGAACCAGTGGAATATATATAGTGGAATTTAGGAATATTCATATGTAATAAACTGTAGACGGGTGCATTTATTCCAACAGAGACTTAAAGATTTCTCCTGAGCACCACATTGTTCCCCAAAACTATGCATAAGATGTTGTGCATCACCATTTTAGCAAAACATGATAATTAGACTAATAACACACACATTCTTTTACAACTGTTTTCAGAATTTCTGGGCTACTTTTTAGGAACCCTGAGTATTAAAGGCTATATCAATATATATCTTCTGTGGAAGGCACAGGACCTGTTGTTCTGTTCATCCACTCATTGCATTTGGTCCGAATGAAATGATAGGATGTCCTTGCTGTTGCTAGCCTCTCCAAAACCGTCTACCCTACCTTTAAGCTGCAATAATGTTAACCATGTTTCTTTAAACTAGTTACTACTAATTTAACTACTGCAACTAGTTACTACTATTGCTGATGAATACTGAAGCTAACAGTGCTGAATTTCACACAGTGTGTCACGTGTGGCACAGAATGACTTACTTTAGCCAGTAACAGAGGCAGAGCCACAGCGAACGTTTCTGTGATCTTTGTTCGATCGTCCAGCTGAGTTTTCCTTTCTTTAGCTGTCACAACCTGCAGCAGCAGAGAACACACACACTGAACGCACACTACACAAACTCACACAGCCGATAAACACAGTTAACACACCAGTACACACACTCCACCCACAACACTCCCACTGAATCTCCAGCACAATGGATGTACACAAAAGAACTGTTTAAGTATGCATGATTCTGTTGTTTAGGTGTGTATGGCTTATTCTGTGTATCCTGTATGTCATGGTACATGTTGAGACAACGTTCTGTTGTAACTGCCCCACAACGTCACAAATAACGAAAAGAATATATCCACAAAGCAATGACTCAGTTGTCTTTCAACTTCTCTAATCTGTGTTGCTTTCAATCCTCAATGATCTGAAGCAGCCCCCAAAATTTACATTTATGCATTTAACAGATGCTTTTATCCAAAATGACCTACAGTGCATTTAAGCTATACATTTGATCAGTATGTGTTCTCCTGGGTATCAAACCCACAACCTTTGTGCTGCTAACACAATGCTGAGCTACAGGAACAGGCACTACATCTGTTCACAGTCTCAATGCATCTGGATGAAGGTGTACATGTGTCTTACTCTTCTACCAGAGCCTCGTCCGATGGGCGGGTGACACTCACAGGTCTGTCTGACAGCACAGAGCATGATCTCCACCAAAGCAGCTTCCTGAGCATCCGTGAGCGCTGAAACACACACACACACAATCACACACACACACAATCACACACACACACGCACACAATCACACGCGCACACAATCACACACACAATCACACACGCGCACACACACGCGCACACACAATCACACACGCACACAATCACACACGCACACAATCACACACACAATCACACACGCACACACACACACACACAATGATGTTTTCTCTTTCCAACAGAAACATGCCAATCACATGTAGAGGTGATATTGCTGTACCTTCTTCTCCAGGGTACGGCTCGTCCAGCAGCAGGCTGATCATACTCTCCCAGTCCTTCAGGAGCTCTGACGCGCAGTCCCACAAACTGTCCACCAGGTAGGCGCCGTGCTCATGAAGCTATAACATAAAACACAGTTATACAACCAGCTGAATCGTGGGATGATAAATTATATAAATTAGTCACTTTTTTCATAGTAAGTAATAACATTCTTTTATCTTTAAAAACAAATAGTGGTCTTAATGAGTAGAAGAGAGAGTAAACACTGATCTGTTATGTACTTGCTCACTAACTGATTTGTGGGGTAAAAATACAGACTAAGCACATCAGGCAGACCTCGCTCTCCAGAAAGAACAACACGGTTGTTCTGATGAGGTCAGCATTCAAACACTGTCTGCCTCTCCTGGGCCGCCCCTCGTCCCCTGGACCGTGATGACTGAATAACCTGTAAACACAGCAGACAGACACACACATGTTTTGCTAAGTGGCACACAGTGGAATCAGTCACTGAGCGTTTCCCCATTTACTGATACAGAACTGTGGTATCTTGATAATTGTATAACCTCTGATCTCTTTGTTGGAGTTTTAGGTGCATTATGGGTAAGAACTAGCCCGTTGAGCAAGGATGGTTGTAATTACAACATCTGTCTGAGAAACCTTCTTCACTGATGGTCATTCAAAAGTTGGCACGTATTCGGACTAAATAAAGTATAAAAGCGACACATAAAAATTGGTCATATTTTGTTAATGTTTCTTAATACTTACTTTCTGTAGAGGAACTCCCCTGCTGCCACGGCAACCGGTCGATGGGCAGAGTAAACCAGATGGTAGACACTCTCGCAGTCTTCAGCTGTTAACACCTCATCACTACTCCTGCATTCAAGGAGCACATGATAATCACTTGATACAGTAAATGAACACTTTTACAGTAAGAGCAACAGCGCAAAATTACTGTAAATGCTGAACTCACTGCAGAACCAGCGTCAGCAACTTAATGGCCTGAACAGCAACATCATATTCCTTATCCAGAGTCATGGACACGATACGATCCTGCAGAGAGAGAGAGAGAAAGAGAGACAGTGAGAGAGAGAGAGACAGAGAGAGAGAGACATATATATATATATATATATATATGTATGTGTGTGTGTGTGTGTGTGTATATTATGTGAAACCTTTATGACCTTTCATTTTTATCCCTATAAATAAGTTTTGATTTGGTGTTTGATACATTGCGTCTGTTGTAACAGTGTAAGACCATCTTCAGGTCACTGTTCCTCTGAATGTGATCAAATGTCAACAATATGTGTGTTTTTAGGTCCTCTAAAATCTGCGTGCACAACATTTATCTTAAAATGATTTAAAGCACTAATTGGCCAGATGCCAATTGTCTCAAAGTATACACTTTAGTAGCTGTCTAGACTGTTGCTTCACAGCTCTCTCTGAAACCTGCACCAGCGCATGTCCAGCATGCTGAA
>JAZGTJ010001238.1:0-26331 GCA_036877575.1 Botia almorhae | reverse complement strand
CATAAAATGACAAACTGGACACCGTACGGACTTGTGAACTTTACAGACCCTTGTAAGAAAAGGGCACAAGACTACAAGGTCACCTCAGAAGCACA
The DNA here is from genome assembly GCA_036877575.1 of Botia almorhae. NCBI lineage: Eukaryota > Metazoa > Chordata > Actinopteri > Cypriniformes > Botiidae > Botia > Botia almorhae. The sequence goes on along the minus strand of JAZGTJ010001238.1, from coordinate 26,236 downwards.
TTTGGGACAGAGCCTCAGTTACAGTGTTACCATGTAAAGCATTGTGGGGGAAATCTCACCTTGAAGCGGCTGGTGAAGAGTTCCAGTCTGGGGTTGAGTTCTCTGTTATAATACAAACCCTGAAGAGCTGTAAGACACTTCAGACGAACCTCACCTTGCTGGAGAACATCAAAGAACCGGCAGAACATGTTTGTTTCTTTAGCGTTGATCAGTAATCAAACAGTAAGTCAGTGTGAATGAAGGTGTCACCTTATCATACATGGTCCAGCCCACGTATTTCAGATAACTGTCATTGAGAAAGGCGTCACTGTACATCTTCATCCACATCCCGATCTCCTCAATGCAGACCACCCTGATCTCAGCTATCACATCCCTGAACACACACACACACACTCATTAATGAACACTACACACACACACTCACTAATAAATAACACATATACCACACTCAGTAATGAACACAACACAGACATACACTCACTAATAAAGATCACACACATACTCACTAGTAAACAGCACACACATATACTCACTAGTAAACAGCACACACACACACACACTTAAGAAACAGCACACACATATACTCACTAGTAAACAGCACACACACACACACACACTTAAGAAACAGCACACACATATACTCACTAGTAAACAGTACACACACATACACTTAAGAAACAGCTCTCATTAAAGATTGTTTTAAATTGTTGTTAGTGGTTTGGTTAGAGATGTTGCTCACCTGTATCTGTGGATGAACACTCCTTTAAAAATGGCATTCATCATGTTCTCAATCTCATCCTGGTTCTCCTGGAGCTGAAATCACGAGAACATGTATGAACACACACAACTGACTTCAGACATTCACAATGAGACAAGCAGGTCATTGTTAAATGTAAAACGTTAGTTTTGAGATAAAATCTAGCATCATTTGATTGCAGATGCCACTTGGTTTGAGTTATACCATATCATTCGTTTTAAATGTGATTTCTGTGTCTAAACACACTGCATCATATCTGCTGTCAGTGCATGTGTGTGTGTGTGTGTGTGTGCGTATCACCTCTTTGCGTTTCTGCAGCAGAAGTTCCAGGCGTTCGTTGGCTCGTTTGCCGATGCTCTTGTTGCGTTCGGTCTCGTACTGTCTCTGCGTGTTGTCCATGTTAATGCTCAAGTTCAGAGCAACATTCACCAAAGCGGTCATCAGTTTCATCGCTGAGAAAAACAATCACTCTTCATGAAATTCATGCGTTTATTAATAACAACACCTGGATTATACACAGCATGAAATTTCAGACATGACATTTCTAACACAGAATACAAAATACATGGTCTTATTGCACATTTTATTATTCTTTATAAGATGTATATTAGCAAAACTAAGTAGTGATGATAAGACTGTAATCGATATATATGAATATAACACATTTGAATCATCTGAAGAAATGGACGTGCATCAGAAATACCTGTCATTGCATGAGAAGGCTCATACCTCTCAGTGGTTTATGAGAAGGTAATATGTCCAGACAGTCTACCAGTTGTGTGTGTGTGTTATGATATCAGAAATAAAAATAGCCATTTAGAATTTTCAGTGTGCCAAGTTGTATAACATGCAATTAGAAAATGCAGCAGCAGGTCATCTAGGTACAACAAAATGTCCATACTGCACAACACACACACACACACACACACACTGCCCATGTTCACTAGCCCAAGTCAAAGGTCACCAACCTGCCAGAGTGCTGGTGTGTCTGAACGCTCTGACCTGTGAGTCCGACAGGCCCGTGAGGAGAGAAATAAGTGTGTCCATCATGTATTCATCATAGATGATGCTGTACTGGCACTGTCGGACCAGAACCATGATGAACTCACACAGGCTCTGTTTAAACTTCTTCCACACTGGACCTGCCATGGCCAGAGGGTAATCCCCACTGTCCTGAACACACACACACACACACACACACACACCCTTTTCACATATCACTGTTTCAGCACAACACTTCCTCTGTCCTAGACAAACTGTGACAAACACCTTTATTATAAAAAAACAAATACATATCCTAAAAAAACTTCTATACTATAAACTATATACAATCTATAGTGTTAACAAACCTCATCAAACTCCTCGGTCATTTTCCTGATAATCTCAGAATTCTGCATATGCCGGAACATCTCTAAGCTCACCGCACCTAATACAGCACGACACACACTGGTGGTTAACACACACAAAGATCGACCAAACACATGACGAGGAGGTTTCAAAAACCTTGTTAGCCTGTTTCTGCTTCATCTTAATTGTATTAAAATAATTGCATGTGGGTGGCTGAACCTTTCTCTTCACGCGGTAGCCAAGCAAAATAAATCTCCTAAAATATTCTTATTACACGGGTGGGTGGAGTTCTCATACGTTTCTGAGTAAGTGGTGAGGACATAATAAAAACCCTAATGGTCCCACTCCTGTTAAAACACACACACAACAATACAATACATGCTCTTGGAATGCCATTTACACACACACACACACAGACACACACCTTTACAGCCAGAGCAGTGGATGAAGAAGTTGATGAGCTCCAGCAGCGCAGAGTCTCTGTCTGCTTTATAGGACTCGATCCAGTCATCCACCACAGACTGCAGAGAAAGAGAACACACACACTCAGAACACAAACTGCCTCAATAAACCTTCTCTCACACACACACAGCCTCACAGAAAGCACACACTACCTTGTGTATATAAACTGCACATACCAAAAACATTATTCTTAAGTTGTTTGTGGAATGGTTTAAAAACATACAGAATTAAAATATTTCAATAATGTTCTAGTAACCAAGCAATAATGTTAATGCAACGTCTAAAAATGTTTTGAACGTTCCTAGAACATTCAAAATAACATTTGTAATGTTTTTGTTACTTAATGGAAACATTAGGGAACGTTCTCACAATCTAAAATTGTTAGCTGGGTGTCTGTGTACCTGTGTGGCACTCTTGCCCAGTTTGACAATCTCAAACAAACTGAGATTGTCCATGCCGTTCTCCTGATGCTGGCCATTCACCCGACCCTGACCTTTCACCTCTGACCCCCTCATCTTTTCTCTAAGGACCTTTTTCCCCTTCTACAAGAACAAAGGCAAAAACAAGAGTACATGTGGTAAAGTAACATCGGAAACTGATGGAGGAATCCATGCGCATGTCTGAAAGCTCACTGGTTGACAGGTACCTTTCCTTTTCCAGGTTTGACATTCCGACCCTCAGGATCTTCAAGATCAGTGTCGGAATACTGAGAGTATCCTTCCCTACACAACACACAGAAGTGACTTACTAGTGTGCGTGCGTAAAATACATGGAGACAGAAACCCAGCTAAAAGGGGACGTTCTCAGAATGTTGGCTAACAATCTGTCAAAGTTGTATCAATGTCATCAAAATGTTTTTGCAGCAATGTTAATATAATGTTTAAAAAGTAGTAAGTTGAACATTTTAAAATGCTACAGAATTTAGAAATGTTTGAAAAACTTTGTTATAACCAAGCAGAAACATTGCTGACATACAGTAGTCTATTATGCTCTCTAGGTAGGCAGCTCACTGGGTTTTGAGACACAGCCAGTGCGTGGCTGTGGACTGAATATGTTTGTGTGAGTCGTCTGGTACTTACTGACTTAAGTCTGTTTGATGCTCCTGAGCTGCTATCATTTTCTCCACATCTTCTGTTTTCTGTGTTGCTTATGAGTGTCCCAACACTGCAGAACAGAGGCCACAAAACTGAAAACACACACAAATGCTGCAGCAGCACATTAAAAACACAACCATATCTAACAACAGCTGCATAAAAACACAACACAATTCTACTGTAAAGTAACGATGATGATCCAGAGTGCAAGAGTTTGCTCACGTGTGTGTAAATATTGATGTGTGTGTGTCTCTTTAATAATAAATATCAAGCAATTGCGGTCAAACACGTTACTGTATACAACACATAACCATAAAACAACTCTATTAAACTCACAAATAGCTCTCTTAAGTCCTGTTATTTCACAGGTTTGTAATATTAATTTGCTTTTTATTGTTACTTTGGTTTCAGTAAACACGGGCTAGCATGCTAGCATGCTAACGGGCCTCCGGCACATCTGACAGTCAGTCAAATCTGCCCAAACCCACCAAAACAATTATAAACTCTTTCCAAAGCCACAATAAACTTCAAATATTTTACTCGGGGCATTTAAAAGTGTTTCATTAAATCTCTTTGATAAATTTGGGCGATGAAAGTGTGTGACATACGAACGAACGAGTCTGAGAAATTCATTTCCTGCGCAACTCAATATAATAACATATATTTTTAATATCGCTGTTATTAATGAAGATCAGCCGCCATTTCCTGTCTCACCTTCCTCAGCGAGAGTCCACCAACGTCGAACCCGCCCAGAGCCGCTGGCGAACCCAATCGAACCGGACCGGAGCTGCGCGGTTAAGCCATTAAAATAAGATCGCAGTGAAAGTGGCTCGGTTCTGTTTGCGTTCCGAAGCTGAAAGGACCAGTTCGGTGCTGTGGGCGGACAGGAGTAAAAAAATACTGCCCGGAGAAAACCAAAAACACACTTATTATGCTAGCACACACACACACACCTACTCACTGATACACATATACACACACACACACACACACACACACACACATTTCACAACAATTGGAATTGATTTGTCGGGTTTGTAATTACTTAATTATAACACAATAATACAGATTTATTTTTCAAAAAAATAGCGTAAACAATTGTGTACGATCTGCTTTCTGGTGAATTAATTCGAACCAACCTGTTGTGCAACTTCATAGTTTCGGTGATCAATTTTTTGTGGAGGTGTAACAACACATGTTGGATGCAAACAAGGTACAGAATGAGACTTGACAAATTAGACAGACAGCCTGCAAAAACCACATAGTGTATTATTGTCAGAAGGATAACAACTTTGATAACTCGTGTTAATATCATAGCATGCGAAATGTATTATTATCTGTTTAATAATAAACAGGTCTGTTTGACAGGGACTCACCTGTACACCTGAACATGGAATTATATGTAAAAACACAAAAACGTTCCTCTCTTTCATAACAACAATATACAAAAATCCCATTTTTAGCACTTATTTCCTATACATATCTATATTCCTGTTTACATCTGGTATTAAGATGTGTTTTGGTCAATTGGATCAAATGTGGACTAAAACGTTTGAGTCCGTCCACTTTCGACCACATCCGACAGTCCACAGTTTAACATTTACATCCTAAAACCCTTTCAGATAGAGGTTGCATCATTTTTGAACACATAACAAAATATCTGCAATATGAAAAATACTAAAAGGCACAGTTACAAAACAAATACAAAAATACAGCAGCACTGCTTTTATCTCAATATTATCATTTTATTACAATAACCCTGCTGATTTTAAATCAAAAATCTGTTTTAAAGTTCCTCACAAGAATCACAAGTAATGCCCATATACATCCATCAGAGGGCAGAATGGTGTTTCAACTGAGATCCGCAGCCAGTACGGCTGTAGCCCAGTTGGCATACCTTTACATCTGAAAAGCACATATGGGTAGATTATTTGTTTTTTGAGGTCCATTACATCTGTGCTGGTGATCAGGTGAGTGGTAAGCTACAGCATCTTCTCCCAGAGAAACGTACAGTAAGAATAGGGACTAAACAGAAGAGCACGGGTCACATCTCTGAACTCTGGGTTTAATTCTTACATTAAAAAGATATGACTGTTTATAACAAATAATAAAGAAAATAGAAAAAAACAATTTATTCGTGTTTGTAATTGTTTATTCAGTTTATTTGATGTACATTTTTCCCCAGAGCAAAACATTTATGACATTTATGCGCATAAGAAAACCACATTTTAAAATGACGGAAAATGAAATTTATTATACAACGGAAAATTCTACAACTGTAGATGTATTTAACATATCATTTAACATATTTCTCCATGAACTTCTTGTGGAATTCCGAGCGCAGCGTGTCGTTAATGAAGCGTTTCTCTTTGCGGGATTCGTCCACTCCTTTAGCGCAGTTCTTAAACACAACGTCATCGTCCCACCTGCAGGAATGAGATCATTTCCACCGCAGGTTAAACAGGGTGTCACCGCATAATTCAATGCACACCAGACAATCAAACGAATAATCTAACAAATGCGTTCCTACAGCCCCATACAAAGCAGGAAAGAAACTAAATAAATAAATAAAAAACCTCACCAACCAATAAGACATAAGCTTTTGGTTTATTTACAAAAACATGGTATGCCAGATATATGTGAAGATGTTGATACTCTTGTTAAACTCAATTTGACTCATTTTTGTAATCAAAAATTTAGATTTTAACAGAACACCTGCATTACTGTTATGGCACTGTAACAAAATCCTCACTCTTTATTAAACAAATGACTCGTTTATTATCAGGTGGGCTGTACTGAGCAACATACTAAAGAAAATCTTTATCTGGTGTGTGACTTTGTTATTTGTGTCTTGGTGTAAACAGGTACTGTTTTTAAATCAAATGTAAAAGAGCCTTGAAAAATGTTAAACTAGGTTTCTTTGTCCTTCACAAACAACATGCTACACAACACCTGGTCCAACTTCAAATGTTTTTAACAAACAAAGACTGCCTTGCTGCCCAGGTGTTTGTAAATAAACTTACCTTGCCTAATTCTAAACGGGGAAATACTAAACTTAGGTTTTAATCAGAGCGAAATTAGTTTTTTCCAGCTACCCACTGTGACATGAATTTAAAGGCAACTTCAAAAACAACATGAAGATGCAAAACAACAATTTATCTGTTACTGATTCATACCTTCTTTTCACGCTGAATGTGTTCTGGTTCTGTGGCTGCTGCTGCTGCTGCTGTTGCTGGCCTGCCAGATTAAGCAGTGGATTCCCGCTCAGAATGTTCTCCATGCGTATCCTCTCCTCCTCAGCTTTCTGTTCCCGTTCCTAACACACACACTTAGAACTTAAGTCCTCAAGATCAGATTGAGTTCAGCCTAATCTTGAAATCAACAGCCCACTGGAGTCATATGGATTACTTATATGATGCATGGATGCACTTTTTGGAGCTTCAAAATCTCAGGCACTATTCACTGCCATTACAAAGCTGGGAAGAGCCAGGATATTATGTAATATAACTGTGATTCTGTTCACATAACGACAGGAAGTCATATACACCTAGAATGCCTTAAGGGTGAGTAAATTATAGGATCAATTTCATTTCTGGGTGAACTATTTTAAAATGCTATAATCAGTGAATAAAGGTCAGTCAGGTTCACCTTCCTCTCCTGTTCTTCAGCTCGCTCCTTCTTGATCTTCTCTAGTTCAGCCAGCAGGGCAGCAGTGTCATCATCACTGTCAGAACCAGAGTCAGAGTCATCTTCATCCTGCACACACACACGCACACGATTCAGCAATCAAATCCTACTTCATACATCTATGAAAGTATCCAAACAATAATGAAGTGTGTACATCAGTGAGGGGATCATCTGCATCCAGGTTGGCAGCTGGAATCTGATCCAGGCGTGGCCGCTTTGAGGAGGATGAAGAGGAAGATGAGGATGTGGTGTGTTCTAAAGGAAGCAAAATCTGTGTCATTGCAGAAACGATCCTTGATCCAACAAACAAAATCCCAAACACGTTTTCTTTTACCTCTTGCTCCTCTGTCTCTGCTCTTCACAGTAACTCTCTCTCTCTCCTCCAGCTCGCGTCTGAAATCACGAGCCCTCACCTCCTCTGGAGCATCCTGAGTGGGCTGTCTGGAGCGAGACACAATTCAGCATGCATTTAAAGAACTTAAAGGAATAGTTTACCCAAAAATGAACATTCTGACATTATTTCACTACTTACAGAAATCAAGCAAAACATTTGCTACACACACACACACACGACACTAAAACAAAATGACACAAGAAGCAGTGAAAAGAAATCATATCATGCCCGACCGACTGAACTCCGTTCTGTATAGAAAGCTGATGTTTACCTGTATTTGATCTTGGTGTGACCTGGAAGGTCTCGGCTGGAATACTGTTTGGATAAAGCACTCAGGTCACCCTCTCCTTTGCCTCGCCCACCCCGCGCAGGTTCAAACGTTGGCCTTGCTGCTGTGGTCATCTTCAGTTATCTGAAACATACAATTAACATTTAAAACATCATCTGTTCACACACTTCAATATACTTTTAGAATTAGTGGTAATACTGTCTACAGCGTGACACGATTGTTTTATGCTACCCGTGCCTTCCATTCACTGCAAATGTATAAAAATAATAAGCAAACACATCTTCAAACACGGATGTTGTTATGAACATATTGTATCAAAAAGAACGTAGCTTGAACTACAGATTTTTGCTAAGTTAATTTACATGTATATTGACATTTTAATATCTTCGCTGTTAACTGTTTCTAAAATGTATTGTAACAAACTAAAAGTCTCGCTTTTTAGTATCGTTATAACATTGTGCTAATTTTACATTTTATTTCATTTTACACTCACCTGTACCAGGATGAGCGAAATCCTAATCTAATATGGACTATAGCAACGAGACCACAAAATCTAGTCACATGAAACCTACACACAAAAACAATTTAAAGCGAATTGTTACACACTTACTCGCTTTCACTGCAGTGGTTGTAGCTAAGCACTGTATCCCAACAGCCACCGCGAAACACACACACGCAGTCACGTGACGCGCAGGTTACGGTGGCCCAAGCAGAACAGAAAGCGTTTTGGGTCGCGCCTTGTAGGACTAAACACAAATACGCGTGAAGTTCGTAAACTCACAACAGTTTTAGTTTGAGGAATAAATATATAAAGTAGCACAACGTGCCCATGGCTGTGTCAAGCCCTTAAATATGTCCTGCTTGGACATGGTTTCTGAAAACATGCCGACACATTAAGTGCTACTTTGGGTCTATTCTAAATAGTCCTCTTTTAAACACACTTTTGCTTCTTATGGGCAGAGATATTTTCTCCTTATCTTTTTAAACGTCGTTCACTTATAAAGTGTTAATAAATCAATATTTGACCGTGATCCGGTTATTCCAGAAAGGAAGTAATTATATTGATCCGAAACGCCAGAACATTGTAATTCTTTGTAAATACACTTTGAATGACTCTGAAATAGCATTGATAAGTGAATGTAAACCATGGTATATTTACCACGCATATACTACATAATTAGCCCATCCACAGAGCCCCACTAGCACTGGTTTCTCACCACTTCAAAATGATCTTATAAAGAGTACAAGTTTATAAACACACAAAGACAAACGGTGTATTTTACTAGCTTTAATATTCCTGAAAGGTCTGTGTTGCCGAAAAGAAAGTACAAAAGTGTCTGACAGTAAAAAGATGAGAATGCTCAGGGAGGGACGAGAGACAGATAAGAAAGTGTCACTCACTAAGAGCAGCGTCTCATATGAGTCTGCAGAATTCATCTCTGTAATATCACTAATACGAAGCCAAACAAAACACTGTCATCAGTCACTATACAAAACCACACGGTGCACCAGGCAGTACGACATGCAGTTATACAGTCTTTCCGTGAGTGAGAGAGTGAGAGAGAGAGAGAGAGAGCAAGAGAGATGAATTATTTATTTAAAAAAGTTCAGTATGTTGTGTTTAATTCATAATATATCCAAATGTTTGTCGAGAGCTCGTTCCTTTCGCTCCGTTCTTAGGAGTTCTGAAACATTTTGCATATGAGATCTAAAGCTGCGTTCAGCCAGAGCTCCTGTAAACGGCCCCATAGTGTTATGTCTGTTTTGTAAAACTGAGCAACGCCTGCTGAAAACAGTCAAAGAAAATCACCAGAATAAAAAAAACAATAATAATTTGTGATCTTTGCATATGTGACATCATCAGAATAATAAACACAACACAGCGAGAACCTGTGAGCAATGGAGGGTGACGCGTCCTCACAGCAATGACACACTGAGGCGAAAGGTCATCGTTATGGTGTGAGGTCATTGCTATGGTAACAAAAGAGAGCTGCTGCTGCGGTCAAACTTCTTGCCTTTTGAAAGCGCAGCGACCTGTTTCATCAGCTCTCTGTTCTTCGCCTGTGAGACACACACAAACCCTCAATGAGTCAACATACTTCAACACTAACATCCCTAGATTGTTGCTACTAAAATGTGTGCTGATTTCTGGCTGTAGGATGTTGTAGGTGTGTAGGACCTGTTGCTGCTCCATGGCCTCTTTGTGTGCTTTCTCCATGTTGTTCATCTTTAGCCGCATATTTGACTCCTGATACTGAAAATCTGCCTTCAGTTCAGTCAGCTGCAAAGAGAAAACAAACGCCAAAACATTCCCTGTCAAATACATATTGCCAAATACGTTCCCTGTAGTAGTAGTGACATGAAGACCAAGTATTGTAACCCACACCTCAGCATTTAACACATGCAGTTAGTGCACACACATTGGAGTAGTGAGTATGGCAAAGCATAAACACACACCTGGAGCAGTGGGCACCATTAAGGGTAAGATACCTTGCTCAAGGGCACCTCAGTTGTTTATTGCTGACGTGGGAGTCAAACACGCAACCGTTGGGTTACAAGTTCAACTGTCTAACCATAAGGCCACAACTGCCCCATCTGACAGACAATGTAAAAATTCAATGTCTCCAAACAAGTTAGTAGAATAACATTTCACAGAACAGACAACCAGTCTTCCTTTCAAATGGAGTCGGCAACACACCACGACATCAAAAAGTGCAAACCATCTACCAACTATCCCTTTACATTTAAATGACAAATCTGGATCCTGTTTGCTGCATCACTTCAAATTCAATTCAAAGCAGGAACTGAATCAGAAGAGACATTCTCAATTCAGCTGTAAACGGTGCGCAACTATAATCCACAATACAGATTGTCTGTACTAGTAAATCAAACATCAGTTACCTTCCTGTCCCTCTCCAGGATGGTCTGATCTCTTTGCTGGAGTAAGCGTTTCAATGACATCACTTCCTCTTTTAGCTGGCTGATCAAGATGAAGTTATCCGTGCCTCCAGAATCCATCGACTGAGTGATTGAACTACTGGAAGGAAATAAGAACAGAAATGAAACTAACACAGAATGTCAGTCCGTCTGTAAAAGATGCACAGAGACACAAAGGTTAAGGTGTAATTACCTGTCTCCATTGGATGGCTTTGTCTCTAGTTTCGGTTTCTTCTTTGGTGTTTCCTTCTGAATGCTAAACAAGAAAAGCCAGTTAGCATGGATCCATCACAACACAAAACACAAGCCTAGAACTCAACAAAACACACAAAATCAACACAAATCAAAGCATACAATGTGTGTATATAAAAGACAGGAATCTCACCTCTGCTTCCACAGTCCCTGATCCTGCTCTGGACTTAAATTTCCACTTATTCTAGAACACAAACACAAATGCACCAACAGCCACTTAATAATAACACACAGACAAAGGCGACAGGTAAATGCTTTTAATGTTCGTTTTCTGTATGGTCGCATCTTGTAAAACTTTACAATACTGTTCTGTGGCAGCGTTTGTCCAATCACTGTGCACAATTACATCACTGACAGTTCCTATTGTACTGGGTTAGACTCTGTTTTAAAGTAGGAGCTAATTTAGTTCCCCTAAACTTCCTAGAAGCATTCCTAGAACTAAAATCCTTCCTAGTTTATGTGGTCCTGCACACGCCAAACAAGCAGAACTTATGCCAACATTTCTACGCACTATGAAAATGATCCTGCGGTACCTCTATATCAACGCTTGTGAACGTCTCAAGGAGTTTTACAGGCGCGCTTACTTGTGATGTGAACTTCCGTGTCTGTGGTGCTGATGATGATGATGGTGTCTCTGATGCTCTTTCTCACTGAGAGAAGAGTTGGAGTGGGAGGAGCCGAGGCCTTTCCGCTGCTCTTTTGTCTTTTGTAAGACACGACGATACGACAGCGTGCAGAGCCAACACAGGAGCTTCCCGTCCACCTGCAGAAAAAACCAACATGTGCGTCTTCACGTCAACAGTGTCTCTGATTCTCTTCACAAGTGTGTTGTTGACTGCCACAGAATTACTTCCGCACCAGCTTTTAAATTTTTTACAAACAAATGCCGTAAAATTCTGCACAGCAACTCAAACTGTTTAGTTTTCATACAATTGATCTATATAAACAAAAGCATAAAGGCGATACAAATGAAAGATTTTTAAAACATAATTAATCAATATTTAACATGTAACTGATAATGGCAAAGCAAGTCAGCTTTCTTAATGTTTACACCAGACACATGGCAGAGCCACAGAGTCAAGGCGCTCGTGGTAAACACAAGTCCTGAAAAAGGAATCACATGAAATCTTAACACCAGGTGTCAACAGGGTCTATAAGTGCAAGCCGATTACTTTCATTTTTATGATATATGTTCTGGCTGTATGTGGCACGGATCATCCAAGCCTGAGCTAAACACTGATTTCCTAAAACTGACCCAGTAAACAAACATGGAATTTTTGATTCTTAGCGAAACTGAGGCGCTCACTCTCCGATCAGTCAGAGTGCAGTGAATCACTTCACACACATGCAGTGTGAAAGAACACAGCTGAAGTGTGTGTGTGTTTGTGTGTGAGTAATGCAGTGCGGAGTAACAATGCGCATGTGTGAGTGCCACCTTTCTCCTTCCCTCGTCCTTCCTGTCGAAGGCACACTGCTGCTTGCACTGTTCGCAGGTCTGTGGAGGTCCATACTTCTTCTCCGAGTTAGTGCAGCGCTGACATTTGGTCCCAATAAATGCAGCGATGATGTTACAGTACTGGCATGGCTTCGGCTAAAAAGACAAAAATAAAGAAAAAGAGGGATGTTAACTGACACATCTACAGGCTTCCCTTCAATTATTAGCAAAGTTCATAAAGTAAGGCACACTCACACATATTCAAACACAGTGGGTGCCTTACCGTTCCAAACTGTTTGACATTCTGCGCACATTTTTTACAAATAGTGTTGGTTTTACTGAAAACAGAGAGGAAAAACGCTTTCATTAGCACACTTATGATAACATATTTCTGTGTTGTGTGTCTCTCTCTCTTACCTTTCTTGCTGAAACTCTGATCTACAATAGGTGCATTTGACTATAGGGTGTGCGATCCGACATTCCTGTAAGAAGGGAAACAAACAAACAAACAAAAATGAACAATAACCTGAACTTCATCTTGCTTTAAGTCCAGCTAAGCCCAGATTTGTCTTCTGTATATAACAATCTGATCAGGGCAGCAACTTCAAGCGTATGAATCGAGAATGTTACAACTGTACGTGAGTCTATCCAGGCAGGTATAACGACACATCTGTGCTCTTTTACCTGGAACATAATCTCTGTATGTTTCTGTTCCTCATATAATTTTACATTAACACCTGCCTGGCGTACAGACAAACCTCTACAGGGTCTAATCGGGCACCTTTAAACATAAACGGCATGTACATGTGCGGTCTCACCTTGCAGAGCTGCTGGCCCTGCGACAACTCCTCGAACGGGAACCGCTGGTTGCACTTGGTACAGGCATACAGGGCCGATGTGGCCATCACCAACACAACAGACAAGCGATATTACAGTCACGATATTACAACACTTAAACGCGGACGAGCTTTAACACATGCGACCAGATGAGACCCGAGCAGATTATTCAATAAAACTATAATTAACCGGATAAATAAAACGGTCCAAACATCCACAACTGCTCTGCGACTGTTGTTATATATGTAACCTCAGCGGCTTCAAGTAATGATTAAGAACTACGTATAAAGTAAAGCGCACCTATACATTAAAACTACTCATTAAAAGCCTCATTTAATATATATCGGTGAGGTTAAGATCTGCTTTCTCCTTTCTGTGTCTCAGTCGACGCACGAACCGGATGCGACCTGAGCCTACAAAGGAAAGACGCGCGGGCCAATCAGAAGCGCACACTAGTGGGTGGGCGGAGTCGTGTAAAAATATCATCACCAATCAAAGAGCTCGTCCCGCCCACTTCCAAACGCGACGATTTATTGTGTGTGACGTGTTAGTGATGTGACGATCTCACCCTTTATGCGTTTCTGTGGAAACTGGATGGGGATGAACTCCACTGGGTTCCATTATGGCTCAGGGGAGAAGCTTTTTTTAAATTTTATTTAAATATGTATGTATCATATATTCCCATTATACTTTAAGTGTACGCATTTTAACATACACATATTTTTTAAATTGTACTTACAATAAAAGCAATAAATAATAAAATACAAAAGTATAAACAATAATAAGTTGCTATTGCGCTTGCTTTTGCGAAGAGCAACGGAGTATCCTGCCCATCTAGTGTACTACAATGAGTATGCGTCCGCAAGAAGGCACTCTGCTCACTGCACTTACATTGTTGGTTGCTAGTGTTTTTGTTTACGTATGCTGTCAAATCAACCTCGTTTAAATTGTACAAGCAGTGTGAGCACTTACAACAGACCGAGTGTCAGTTTTCTTTAAAAGCTCTTTATCCGTACTAGTTTATCCCTGGATGCAAAGTACACGAGTCCCTCTTGTGCTACAGACGAGTCCTTGTAACCCATAATTCTGTGCGCCAGACTAAAGATGGCTGACCTCTCGGTAAGTAATCGGCAGTCCGTCTGTTTTCACTACGCTATCATTTTAATTGTAACCACATTTGGTTTACCAGCGTTGCTAGATGTTATTTTAAAAGTGTCACGTCCCTATAGGTTGATGTTGTGGAAGGCTGTCGTCTTCCTGTGCTGCGGAAAAACCAGGACAACGAAGACGAATGGCGTAAGTGTCAGCCCGCTAGCTGCTTAGCGAACGTAAACAAAACATTAGCAGCTACACTGACTTACACGAGTGCACGAGGCGCAGGTTTAAATGAAATTTAAGCATTTTTTATAATTTAATGTGCGTCTTGTGGTCATCTTCACTTAGTGAACATAAAGGAAACACGCGTTGTGCTATCCTGATGGTAGTTATTTCAATCAATACAGTGTGGTATTCTTACAGTATAACGCTGTAAGGAAAGTACAGTACATCAGTTGTAAGGCTTTAACTGTTTTCATAACCCTATTTGTGTTTCATTCTTACACAGCTTTGGCTGAAATTCTCAGTGTCAAGGACGTCCCCGGAAAAAAGCTCTATTATGTTCACTATATTGACTGTGAGTCGTGACTATTCACTTCTTTATTTCTTGCCCGCAGATAAGTCAATTTGATGTTAGTTTGTTTAATTACAAAGTAAAGCTTTTCTAATATTAGTTTTTGTTGTCAGTCAATAAGCGACTGGATGAGTGGGTTACTCCAGACCGACTGGACTTAAAGAAACTCCAGTTTCCCAAGAAGGAGGCAAAGACTCCCTCGAAGAACGGCCTGCCTGGGTCTCGCCCCAGCTCCCCAGAGAGAGATGTGGTGAGAGACTATAGCCTAAACTCAGTGACAGTAGATACAGAACTTATTTAATACGGTGTGTAATTGATATAAACTCTCAGAGCATTTGTAAATTATTATTAACTAGCAAGATATTGTCGTCTGTGTTTCCATATCTTTCTGTGTGGAGGAAATGTATAAAAGCACAACCCAGTATGACTAACCATGCCCCCCTCCTCAGTGCTAGAATACATTTTGAAGAGATGTCATACACAGTTGTCTTATGCTTACCAGTCCGTTTACCATCTTCTCTTCCTTTCTGTTCAAATTCAGAGGAAGAGTCTAGATCTCAACGTTCAGTCTGCTTCAGCTCCTTCAAGAGGCAAAACCCTCCCCACACCGGTACAGACAAAGCCTGCCCATTGTACACTAACAAACTTCTGCTTAATAATTGGCTCTAATTTAATACTCATTTGATTAAGCCCATCTTGCACTTTCCGAGCAGTGTGAGGGGTGATATTTGCCTCATCTCGGTTCAAACTACAGATTGCCAAACAGCCCAAGCATTTTATGTGACATATAAAGTAAATAATACAATTAAAGTAGCAACAGTATGTATCTATGATTGTTTTGTTAGCCAATCTGTATGTAAAAGCCTCCGCTCTCTATAGCCAGATGTCATTGGTTAGAACAAGTTTTCGTTACTCATTTTTATTTAAATCAATGAGGTAAGTGGTTCACTCATGGTTATTGTTTTGGTTGATAGTTTTATGTACCTTTTCAACTTATTTGCCGTTAAATGAACAAATAAGCAATAACAGTTTTGTTTGTGGGTTTGATTTTTCAGAAAAGAAAGGCAGAATCGGTGTGTTTGGCAACACAAGTTACCGCAGCGACTCCAGTGCCCTCACTGTCCAGCTGTGCGGAGGTGAGTCAGACCTCCGTCTATCCAGCAGTACGAGAATCATCGTTCAGCCTTAAATCCAGAGATGAGCATGAACAACTCGTCACTCTCAGCACAGTAAGAGCACCAAGATTCATCTGTGTAACTACAGAATACTTCATCACAATACTTCATATAATACTAAAGCTGCAATCTGTAACTTTATCTGTTAAAGTTTCTAATAATGATTTATACATTTTTTATCTGTTTTTAATAATGTTTTATAATTTGAGCTGTTGTCAGTTTGGCTTCAACATACGTAAAGGAAAGTACGTAAAGAAACCTGCAGTTTTAAGTTTTAAACAGAGATGGTGACAGACAAAAGTTACGGATTGCAGCGTTAACATAACTTCATAAAATAAAAATGTTTTTTCCTGCTCTCACTTCTGTCCTCCTGGAAGAACGGCACAGCGCGGCGTCTTATTCCTCCTCAGCCGGGAAGAAAAAGAAAAATCTGTGGAGGGCCAGACGAGGTACAACCTGCTTGCTTTCAACAGATGGCGGAAAATTACGCATTGCAGCTTTGAATTAGTACAAAATCTGTTAAAATTTCTTCCTGGACACTTACATTTTACGGCGGTACCTTACGAAATACAATATAATCCAGATTTAATCAGTTGTACATTAAAAACCAACACTGATGATCCATGTAGTGCAAAAGTTCAGCCCAAGTTAATGAATCCCGAAAGATTCAATTCAATCTGCTGATTCTGCTGTACTATCACCCGTCTACTCCACTCGCAAATCAACTGTCCCAAAGCTGTACAACCCCTTGTGTTTTTCTGCTAGATGGTAAAGGTGTTCCAGAATAACAGCCCCCGCTGCTCCACCATCTATTTGCTGCCAGGAGAGGTCCGGCTCCTTTACTTCCCATTGCTTTTGTTGATTGTTTGTCAGAATGGAGGCTTAGGTCTAGAAAATCTAAAAGGTTGTAGATGTATTGCTCTAGATATAAAACCAGTGAAACTTTGTAAATCGGCTGAATGCTGCGATTGCACTTTGAAGATTTTAGGCTTTTATTTACTGGGTAAGCGTGACATTACTAGAAATAAATAGCAAAGAGTTTTTTGACTAGGCAATTGATTTTGACGTCGTTAGATGATGTTCAATGATCTCGCTAACTCTACCCTCTGGTGTCAGGATTCACAGGACAGTTCTGATGGAATCCCTTCTGCTCCGCGCATGACCGGCAGCTTGGTGTCGGACCGCAGTCACGACGACATCGTCACGAGGATGAAGAACATAGACTGTATTGAGCTGGGCCGCCACAGACTGAAGCCCTGGTACTTCTCCCCATACCCACAGGAGCTCACCTCTCTGCCCATTCTTTACCTCTGTGAATTCTGCCTCAAATACCTCAAGAGCCTGAAGTGTCTCCAGAGGCACCTGGTAAGAGAAGATTCTGGACTGTGCTTTACTCTAACCTATCTGAACCCATCAGTAACCTTTCTGCAACCTTTACAGACAAAATGCAACCTCAGGCATCCCCCAGGAAATGAGATCTACCGCAAAGGAACCATCTCCTTTTTCGAAATAGATGGCAGAAAAAACAAGGTATGTCAATTCTGAAATCTGTGGAAGGTGCAGCACCGTCACATTATTGTCCAATCATTGCATCGGTCAGAATACAATGATAGGATGTCTTACTCGCCTGTCAAACTATGTATGTTTTGTATGTTGGAGGAGGCGTGGCTTTGGAGAGCGATCTGACAGGAGGGCAGGATATGCTTTCAAAGCTAGCTTGCTATTGCTAGCCTCTCCAAAATTGCCTACCGTACCTTTAAACTGAGCGTTTTGTTGTTTGCATTGGACAGGCATGTTTTTGTGGGAGCATATGGTTATGGTCTCCTGATGGTGTGGAGTCTTTTCACAGGCATATTCCCAAAATTTGTGTCTACTGGCTAAATGCTTCCTGGACCATAAGACCCTGTACTACGACACAGATCCCTTTCTGTTCTATGTGATGACGGAGTACGACTCCAAGGGTTTTCACATAGTCGGTTACTTCTCAAAGGTACATTCCAACGTCACGTGCATATATTTATTTATTTATTCTATAAATCTTGTTGCAGTGAAACTCGTACAGTTTTTCAGGCTGTAGTGTTTATCGTCTCTTGCTTCTTTTTTATCAAAGGAAAAGGAATCTACAGAAGACTACAATGTAGCTTGTATTTTGACTTTGCCACCCTACCAGCGGCGAGGCTACGGCAAGCTGCTCATTGAATTCAGTGAGTCACAGTAAACGTTATTTGTTAGCATGAGGTTTAACTCTATTACTGCTTGTCATCTTTAAATGATAAAAGATCAAATTAGTCTTCATTTTACGTCCTTAATTATAAATGTGTTGGGCTTCGTTCACCTCTGTCTCGCAGGTTATGAGCTCTCAAAGGTGGAAGGTCGGACAGGTACTCCAGAAAAGCCTCTGTCTGATCTGGGCCTGCTCTCCTATCGCTCATACTGGTCCCAGACCATTCTGGAGATCCTGATGGACCTCAAATCAGAGAATGGAGAACGACCACAGATTACCATTAAGTGTGTGACAATCTCAGTGTCATTGCTTAGCAGCCAGAAATGCATTTCTATTTAGACTGACTTCATGCGCATGACGTTCTGTAACGTTGTTCCTTTTTCAGTGAAATCAGTGAGATCACAAGTGTCAAGAAAGAGGATGTGATCTCGACTCTTCAGTACCTCAACCTCATCAATTACTATAAGGTCAGAGATGAGTTCTTCCTCATAACCCACTGTAAAGGATCTGATGAAAGCATCTTGTCTGATCCAGCCCTTTTCTTGCAGGGTCAGTATATTCTTACCCTGTCTGAGGAGATCGTGGAAGGTCACGAGCGGGCCATGGAGAAGCGCCACCTCCGCATTGACCCCAAATGTTTGCATTTTACTCCTAAAGACTGGAGCAAAAGGGGCAAGTGGTAGAACAGACTATACAGAGAGCCAGCAACACAGAACCGCTCACAAAGAAATTCCACTCAAGATAAAAACTGTAAATCATGTGCATTAATGTGTGTTTTTATATATGGGAACAAACTTGTCAGAAATGTAACTGAATGTATCTGTGATGTGTAAATAAACACTGAACAGTATGTAGAGTGATGTTAATACATTGCATGACAAATATACATTTACAATCTTAGATTGACCTTGTTAATAATCAAAGCAACAGCTCAAGAAGTACAGCAACAGAGCCGCACTCTGAAGAACTGGTTCATACGGGCTTTTTAATGGCCTTGTGATATATTTAAATATATTCTATGGATCACACAAGATACATACAATTGTTGTTGAATATGTTACTTATTACTTTAACTTAAAAATGTTTGAAAACGCATTCAGAAATGGTTTAAACTTGTTTTAACAGATTATCTTATCAAATCTTACATTTATATGGGAGCACATCTGATTTTATTCTGTTTGCAGTACTTGGAACTGCTGGTCATATAATTTCATACACATGGATTCTTAGACTTGTGTTGGTCACGTTTGACACTAACTCCTGTAGCACAGAATGATGAAGGCAAGAACGGCCAATAAAATGAGCGTCAACAAACTTCATCTGTCGACAGTGTTACTCTAAACAAAAGACAGATTATGGTCCTTATAACTAGTTAACAGGTTTCTATCACTCTGTATGATTGACGATAGTTTAGTTATTAACGAGCTTAAGAAAGTTTGGAATTTTAGGAAAAGTTTAGAATTTCAAGTAAAGATGGAAGTACATAAAACCCTGAGGCTGGAAACTTCCTTCTGTATGATAATGATGTAAGCAGAATTCCAGTGACATCACACTACTCTGGTCATGTGACACTACCAAAGACACTGCAGTTTTGTTATCATGAATGGGGGAAACTGCACCGCTCAAAGGAGCTCTACAGAATGT
Source organism: Botia almorhae (assembly GCA_036877575.1). Taxonomy (NCBI): domain Eukaryota; kingdom Metazoa; phylum Chordata; class Actinopteri; order Cypriniformes; family Botiidae; genus Botia; species Botia almorhae. Next base: position 6,033 of record JAZGTJ010001238.1, on the reverse strand, counting down.
TACGAGGGAATGTTTGCACATACGCAGTACACGAAGTGATCCAGAAATCTTAGAAGAATTTATGATACAGTTCATTTAGGGTTTAATAGTTGTAATATAGTGTTTTATTGTGATTGTGATTTTAGAAATGTCTCTTCCCTCATAGCCACCCCGAGGCATTGCAAAGATGGCTGCTGAGTGCAGACTTCTTTAAAGGGACTTTGGTTCTACTATGTACATTTACATTGAGACGGTGCTTTTATCCAAATCACTTACAAGGGAATGGAAACAGTTGAGAAGTGCTGTACATTTACAGTTACAAAGTACAGTACCGTACAGTATAAGCCCTAATGTGTTTCTAACATGTACTAATGCCTCAGTAATCTTAATAAATGTATTAATATAATACCAGTATCAAGCAGTTTAAAGCATTAAAAGCGTTCCCCATCCAGTCAGCTGGAGAATGTTAGTGTGTTAATTGACATCAGTTGTGTATCACTGCGAGTGTCTGGAGAACTGTTTGACAGGCTTACACAGAACTCCAGTTCTACGTTCTTTCTCGGGTTCTGAATCGCTCACACAAAGGTCTGCACAGGTGTGATGGAGCGAGTAGGAGACCCCGCCCTCTCAGAGGATGGAGAAGCTGTACGATTGGCTGCCTCACGCTGTAGCTCCTCCACCCTTTTCTGTAGTTCTGCCCGTTTGGCTAGCAGCTCCTTGTAGCGCTGATGGACCGGTTCCTAAATGCAAAAACAAGCACAAAATTGAGCCCTGCGAATCCAAACAGCAACAGCCATTAAAACTCAAAACTGCAATTCGTAACTTTCACCTCTCTGTTGCCATCACTGTTTTCAAAACATAAAATTGCAGGTTACTTGCGGAGTTATTTTTTAAACATGAATGACAAATTTAAATTCTAAATAACTGAACTACAAACGACAATCTACAAGAACTACAAACGCTGCACCATCTACAGCACCCACACATGTGATATAGTCGCCTTTCTGTTCAGACAGTTCAAATTATAAATCATTACTGTAAACGTGCTCTTGTGAATTAGGGTAAGGTCAGGAGATCATGTTTTAATCTGTCAGATGGTGACTGATCTGTCATGTACCTGCGCAATAACTAATTTTTGTTTCTTTTTAACTCAAACAATTACAGACTGCAGCTTTAAAAACAGCACCTGGCTGTGTTTAGTTTTGTGGTTTACATTCATCGGCCTGTTCTACAGAGGAAATCAAAGGCTGTTCAGATAATGAGAACATGAGCTAACACTCAACAATAGATCGAGAATCCATCAGCTTAATTTACATCCAATAAAACCGCTTGCGTGTGTGTTTACCTGTGGACGCATGCGAGGGTTCCAGCGGATGTAGTAGGCGACCCAGAGCTGGAGGTGTCGTATACTGACAGTGGGAAACAGCACGTGGGAGGGGTAGTGCATGTACAGAGGATTCACGAAGTCTTCCGGCTGACTGTTCACAAATGACCACAGAGACACGGTGCGCTTCGGCACTTCCTACACACACACAAATACACACACAAACACATATGTCACATTTATTCAGTGAGCAGATATAGAGATGAAGTCTCAAGCTATTAAACTGCTTCTGCATCATCACGCTACTGCCTCACTGAATGCTTCATAAGATGATCTGGATAAAAGAGTTGATTGAAACAAACACAGGGTACGGCCTGATTCATTTAAAAAGAAATCTGATCACATTTAAGTGTTCTGAATAATAATATTCTAGAATGCTCATTGTGTAAACCAGACACACACATGGTGTGTGCACACACGCACAGAAGCATGCATGCTCTTACCTCTTTGAGTCTTTGCTGCTCACTGTTACAAAGAAATGTCCCAAACAGGCAGCTGTAGAGGTGATCCAGTATTGTAATGAGGAAATACTCATTGAACTCGAAAGCTGTAGGAAACTACACACACACACACACACAAACACACAAACACTTACTACATGTACAGAGACAGACTGCAGCAATATGACAGATATTTCAAAGGTAAACATGTTGTCTTGGTAACTGTTGGGTGTTTTGCAGTCACCTGTCTGGTCATCTGCCAGACGCAGTCCATGAACTGCAGGAAGACTGGCGAGCGGTCGGCATCTGTGTGATTCTTATCACCATGACCCAGTCTCTAAACACACACACACACACACACACACACACGTAAGAAATCTAATTTGACATTAATGAAACTTTTAGATCAACACAAACTATTCCCCCTAAACAAACAGTTTACCCCAAACTGCCATTCTAGGTGTAGATGACTTATTACGAATATAACCCCGATGGCATGTGTCTACTCACCTGTTGGAAACGGTGCCCAAAGCTGAGCCACTCTTTCTCCAGCAGTATCTGAAAGCCCCGGATGGTTCTGTAATGAGAGTCCAGCATCAACAGAGCCAATGAGGTGAGCTGAGCTGTTCTGTCCCAGCCATCACTGCAGTGAATCACCACTGAGGTTTTCCCAGACTCCACCTTATCAGCTATCCTCAGCGCTCCTGCCAGAATCACCTGTCACACACACACACACCTCAGCACCACCTCAACATCTCAACATCTGAGAGATGTGATGAGGAGATCTCACCTTGATATGTTCCAGCCAGTGGGTGGACTCCAGGTTGGACAGCCAATGAGATTCCTCAATGTTGGGGTACACGACCTCCTTCAGTTTCCGTAGCGACTCGCGCATGACATGAATGTTATGGATTTCCAAAAACACCAGTTCAGCGTTCTGATAAGCATCTTCACTTTCAAAGCCCCCTCCCTTCATCTATAACACAGAGTCCGATATTAAGAGCTTCTGTTTCATCTGACACACATTCAGAACTAAAGCGAATCAGCATTCACCTTATTGGCTGCAGCGTTCACACTGGGTCTGGCATCGAATATGAAGAGCTTGTGTGATTGTGCATTTGCATCCATGATGGCCTGCAGGAGCTTCTCGTCCTCTTTGCATCGCCGGCCATTCTGACCCACCATCGGCTGACTGGACCGGATCACTGCGGCCTGGCTCTCTGGATGGATCCACGACAGCACCTGGGCCAGGGCCAAAACATTCATTCGTCCAGTGGATAAACAAATCACACACTCAATGACAGGTGAAACAAAAACAGAATCAAGGTGCAAAGATGTCATCGGTCATAGTGATGTCACTGACCGGAATGCGACCTTTGGCCCTGAAGCTGGAAACGCGCCGCAGCTCCTCATCGGTGCTGGTTACCGGGACAACTAGTGATGCTGGGTATGAATCACACAGCTCGTAATGATCGTTGACTTTAGAGATCCTCCAGCTTTCATTTGGAAGACCCTACACACACACAGATACAGCTCTATATTTAGCTCTATAATTAATTTACACTCAAATCCCATGTCCATTTGTTTATTTATTTACTGATACTGTCTATTATCCTTTATACAGCTCTCATTCTGAAGGAAATGAATGAACACAGCACCTGTCTCTTGTATTCAGTCAGTGGATCAAACACCTTCCAGCCATTCTCAGGAAACAGCTGCTTATACTCGAACGCAAAGAGAGGCTAGACAAAACAGACAGACAGAAACACACAGTGAGTCAACAGTGTTCATTTCTCATGGGCTGACGCACTAATGATCATTTTATTGCGGCGTCTCACCATGTTGTTTGACACTGGAAACGCAAACTTCATCAAAACCTCAAACACAGACTTCTTGAGCGAGTCTTCAGGCTCCTTGTGCACAAACCGCAGGTTCCTCATATCCTACAACAGAGCACAAACACACTGAGCAAACACACAGACAAATAAGCATTTGTTTGGTAATGTTTGTTTGTAGAGGCAAAGACACCTTGCAGACGAGGCCAAACGAGATATCTCCTCTGCTGGTTGGTGCTCCGATCTTCTCTACTCTGCTTAAAACTCCCAGAGGAAGATCCAGCACAAACACTGACTCCTAAATACAAACACAGTCTTCAGTTTACAAACACTCACCGGCTGTCTGCACCTTACAAAGACAGTATGTGTGCACTGTAGGTCGTACCCTGTCAGTACACCTGAAAAACAGTCTGTAGTTGGTGACAGTTAAAGAGCCTCGTACAGGTCCAATAAATGGACAGATGTAAGTCACATCTGTAGCTGTGGATACACACACAATAAACACATTCATTAAACTGTAACAGTAGCTCGTGCTGTAGTGATTTACAGTAGTGATGTTCAGGTTAAATCTGACTCATCTCTTGCATGTTTGTTTAGTGAACGTGAGTTGACAGAATAGGACGGGTTCCTGCATCACCATGATTGTTGGTGCTGGAACACACTTTCTATCAACCAATCAAATTGCAGTATTAGGTTTAGGGGGCCTGTATTGTGAACCTCAGACGTCACACCCACAGACTGCTGGCTGAACATCTGCTGCATATGCCACACCTAACTGGAAGAACTTCAGGAGTTTTAAAGTCGTCGTCTGATTGGATGAATTATACAGGATGTCCAGGGGACAAGCGCGCTGTGCTCTTTAACGGTCCACCTAGAAACATGATGCCTAACAAAGCCAACTGTGATTGGTTGCTTAACCTGTCAGTCAGATAACCTCTCGGGTGTTTTTTTAGCCAATGAAAGCTGCAATAGAGTCCAGACCTTCTGCTGTCAGTATGAAGATCTGGCTATGGGGCTTGTATTATTATAATCATCATGCTATTATTATTATTTCGCTTTCTACATCGATTCATGTTAACGTGTCACAAATATAGTACCAGTACCAGCTTCCTGAATCTTCTCCTGTGGCAAAAGCGGAAGTTCTTCCTTACTGGAGGTTTTGCAGACCTGAAAACATACAGACACATAAAGATAGAGAACAGAAGACAAGCCCAACGGGAAGTTTGATCGTTTTAATACACGTAGCTAGTAATATAATGTTAATACCTTTTCATTCGCCCTTCTTTTAGACTGCAGAGGGAGAGAAAGAGGAACAAACGCGGATTAGCAAACAGGAAACGGTTCAGGACATAAAGAGGTTTTGGGAACAGGTTCGGTTCTGACTCACCCGTAGCTCTACATCAGAAACTCTGGTGCCATTCGAGCGGTCTGAACGGGTCGTGGTCGAGCTGAAAGAATAAAGAGGGAATAAATCTATGAACTTTATTTGTTATCCGAACCTGTTAGGACAGACATGTGATCCTATTCGTAAATCCCCTAAACATTCACTATTGTGTATTCAAGAAATATGAACACCTGCACAGCGAATCCACGCTGTCCACACTGGCGCTCTCCTCCATCCCGAACCGGTCCGAACCGCGCCACTGATACTGTAATAAGAACGACTAATAGTGCTGGAAACTTATGAAAAGCATGAACTGTACTGTACGGAAACTCACTGGCCACATAAACCGGAAGCGTCCATGTCTTCCCACAATCCCTCTGGGTGGGGCTGATCGTGCGCGCTCGCGTGTTTCTGTGCGTGTGCACGAGTTTGTGGGTCACCTACATTGTGAGGAGCGTTAGGAAGAAATACATTATAAGACAGTAATCAGTACAGTGCATTAAAACACGCGTGTGAACTTACATTTCTCATCATTGTAGTCGAATCTAGTCTGGTCTGTTTTTAAACAGTTTTAATAGGTCCAGATACAGACATTAAACGTAATTTTAAAAACGAATGATGTGTTTTAACGCAGCGTGCTGTACAGTATGAAGGCATGTCTCTGGTTTGTGTTGTGCTTTATGTAGTGTGTGTGTGTGTGCTTGTTGTTTCAATGTTTGTTATATTCAGCATTGCAATATTTCTTGTTTTTTAATATTTTTCATGTCTCACTAAGCTGTGTTTTGCATTCGAGTGTTTTGTTGTAATATGCGTATATTAATATACACTTATATAGTTTTGTTTCAACGTGTGTGAGAGACACACAGTGTTGTACATCACGCCTGTACATAAACGTGTTATAACTGTGTAAAATAGTGATGTGTCGTTCGCGAACGAGCCGGCTCTAAGAGCCGATTCTTTGTAGCGAACGAGAAGAGCCGACTCCCGTCGGGGAGAGCCGAATCTTCTGCC